>JAJOOO010007640.1:0-20403 GCA_029582685.1 Solanum piurae
ATTTCACTTTTATTTGAATTGTCCATTAATTTGTATATTATATAATATTTGCTTGCAATTTATGTTATTTAAAAATTTAGAATAAAATATAATTTTATATTAAATAAAGAATTTGAATAAATATTATATCACATGAAAATTATATAAAGTGATTATTTGGAAAAAAAGAAGAAATGATATATATTATGAAATAAGATAATAAGAATGAAATAGAAATAATAATATAATGTTGAGGAGAGAGAAGAAGATTCTTTTTTAGAGAGTAAAATAGAGAATTGGATTGGAGTTGATTGTCTAAAAAAATAAAGAACTCTATATTTAGAGTGTAAAATAGAGTATTGAGTTGGAGATGCCCTAAGGCATGCTCTCTTCACCACTAACCAGGTGAAACATTTAACCTTGGTGGAAGCCATGTTCTTCCAGATGTTTGGCATGCTCCTTGCATCACACTGTTATCCTTGTACATTTTATTCACATAGATAAGGCCATCCCTTGAATGTCTCCATCTCAGTGTATCAGATTGTATAGTAGTGCCAGGAAAATCCTCCACTTCATGTAAAAGAGTTGTCACCCTATCTATCTCCCGGTCACTTAAATGTCTTCTAAAACCTAGATTCCACCCTTGATTTGACCGGCTCTCAAAAATGGTTGCTTCACGATGACTACTAAGTATCATAAGATCCGGGTAAGCTTCCTGCAAAGGGGCTTGCCCAATCCAATCTTCCTTCCAGAACAAGCTATTGGTACCATCTCCACCCCTGATACTGGAATTGCCTTGTAGTTTTGGCCATAGTGATCTGATTATCCTCCAAACCCCCATCCCATAAGTACAGTTCACCCTCATTGGAACACCATGGGCTAGATTGTCCCAACTTGTGGGATACGACTTCCTTCCATAAAGTAGATTCTTTTGCACTAAATCTCCATCATCATTAGACTGTTATTCTGGATTCTCAAGTTTCTGATACCAAGACCCCCTTAACCTTTGCTATGTTGCACCACCTCCCATTTGACCAGATAATATCCCCCCTCACCCCCCCCCCCACAACCCCCACTTTCCTTGTTGCCTTTCCATAGGAAGTCTCTACTCTGTTTGTGTAGCCTCTTGATCACAATTGCAGGTATAGAAAACAGAGACATCACATAGGTAGGGAGAGAGTTCAATACTGAGTTGATTAGTGTGACCTTTCCTCCTAGTGAAAGGTATTGTGCCACTGCTTTCTACTGAGCCAACCCCTTCTCAACTTTCGTCAGAATGTTGTTCTGAATCTCCACATCCTTGTGTCTCCTGCCTAAAGGCATCCCTAGGTACACTATGGGCAGATAACCCATGCCACACCCAAGTATGCTACCAAAAGTCTGAATGTTAGACACTTCTTTGATAGGATAAATGCTGCTCTTCCTCCAGTTCACCCTTCAAACACTACTAGCAAGACTCTAATGTAAACTTGTTCCACTTTAGGTTCACGGATTAAAACAGTATCATCTGCATATAGCAAATGGCAGATCTCCAAATCTCCTCTCTCACCTCCTCCTATGTTGAAGTCCCTCGGTTATTTTTTTGTGCTCTCCTCATCATACTATTGAGACCTTCCATGGCTAAAATGAATAGGGAAGGGGATAGAGGGTCCCCTATACTGAGTCCCCTATCAGAGTGAAAATGCCCAATAGGTTCTCCATTTATCAGAATGGAGAACCTAACAACTTTGATGCAGAAGCTTATCCAGTTCAACCATTTGTCCCCAAATCCCATCTGTTTAGAGTGTTTAGAAGGTAGCCTAATTAACATGATCATAGGCTTCTTCAGTGTCCTATTTATAGATCATGCCAGCCACTTCCCCTCTAGATCTGGTATCTATGCATTCACTTGCAATTAAGGCTGCATCCGTAATTTGTCTCCCTTTTACAAAAGCCATTTGATGTTTGTTTACCAGTCTGTGTATTACTCTCTTCATTCTTTCTGCTAAAACTTTGGCATATATCTTGTACACCCCAGAGATCACGCTAATAGGCCTAAAGTCTCCCGACTCTACTGCTCCTTCCTTTTTTGGGGTAAGTGCCAAAAAATTGGCATTAAAAATCTTTTTAAACACATGGTGTTCATGGAAATAGTGCAATGTTCCCATGATGTCTCCCTTAACCAGAGCCCAAAATGTCTGAAAAAAGTTCATTGTGAAGCCATCTGGGCCTGGATCCTTGTCAATTGCACAAAGGCTTAATGCTCTCCCACACTTCTTCCTCCTCAAAACTCCTCTGTAACCACTCGTGATCTTCTGTGGATATCACTCTTAATCCTTGGAGGTTAAGATCAGGTCTCCATGGATGATTTGATGTGGAATGATTCCAGCTTGCTAAAGGACACAACCAAATTACTTTTGGCCTGCACTTGTTCTCTTGGGAGATAAGCCTTTGTGTTTAGAAATATTCTTCACCATCTTTCAAGACTAAGGCTCTTGTATATTTAAATATACTGGAATGAGCCATGCCATAAATAAAACTAATTGGCTTTTGTAACCAAAAAGTATTATAATTCTTTATTTCCCTGGCATGTCTGAAATGATGAATCCAATACCTTTTTTGGATGAACCCGAAATAATTCTTTAACCATGGACTGAGTTTGTCAATCAAACTCGAAATTTGGACAAAATCAGTTGCTTTAAGTCACAAATTACGATATGAGCTTAGCCATGCGATTAAATTACCCTTTGGACCTCAAATGCACAAATGAGGGGTCATTTTCTTGATTTTTCTCTGGAAATGCAATCTATGTTGTGAATTCCATCAGTTCCAAACCACCTGGAAATCTAACTGAAATTTGTGGACAAGTCTAAAATTATCATACAAACTTGTTGGAACCTTCAAATCATGAATCCTGGCTCGTTTATTAAAATATTTGACTGTGATCAACTCTTACTATTCTTTCATTTTTATAACCATGATGTTAGGGCAAGCTTGCATGCTCCTCAACTAGCTCCGCGTGATACTTGGCACCTCCCGCTAGCAACTGGTGCTAGGTAACTCTATCTACCAAGGTTAGGATAGATGAGAAGAAATCACCTAGTATTTTTGTCTATGTTGGGTTTCGAACATGAGACTTCATTGACCACTAGGGCGTCAACTCTTATTCTTTGAAGTGGGAAACAAACTTGAAAGAACTATAATACAATGGTTTTAAAATGTGTCATCATAATCTGATGCAACTTTCAAATTTGTTGGAATACATTGACGTCCCCTTGAACTTGCCTGTAAATTTTATTTGGACACTCAAACTACGATCTGTTTCAATTGAGCACTTGAACACATGTTAAAGTATTCCTATTAGACACTTCATGCTCAAAATTTTGAAAAGTTCCCGCACGATTCTTAAGCGCCCATTATGTAGATTAGTTAATCACTTTAAATGTCATCTCCTTTAGTTATATGCATTAGCCTTATTAGGTCGTAAACCGTCAAGCATGTTTCAATTGATGTTGATGTGTATAACTAAAGGATGTGACATAATTTATGTGGTTAACTTAACTACCTAATAGACTCTTGAGACATGTGCAAAAATATTTTCAAAATTTGAACCGAATGTGTCAATAGGATCACTTTATCATGTGTTCAGATGTTCGATTTGAATGGATCATAGTTTGAGTGCCAAAGAGGTTGTTGGTGTATTAAACCTTCAAACTTTATTTTAGTTTAAGATATATCATGCATCTAATGTGCTCTTGGTGATCATAATTTATGTGGTTAACTTAACTACCTAATATAGACGTTTGAGAACTAGCGCAAAGATATTTTCAAAATTTGAACCAAATGTGTCAATAGGAACACTTTACCATATTTCCAGATGCTCGATTGGAACATATCGTAGTTTGAGTGCCTAAATGAAACTTGCTTGCAAGTTTAAGGGGTTGTCGATGTATTAAACCTTGACAAAGCTACTTGCACACTTATGTGGAATTCTTAGCATACCTCGTTAATTGTTTCCGTCCTTTTTTCATTGAGATTCTTAGCATACCTCGTTAATTGTTCAGTCCTTTTTTCATTGAGACACTAACTTGTGCCAACTCAGCACTCTGTCTAATAATAGTGGTTGTTTGTCAATAGTTCATCCACTATCATTATCTTTGTCAGCGAAGTCTTTGAACCTTTTTAAAATTGTGATTACCAGGGGCTCATCTGATCTGCTATCCTGGGGCGTTCAACATGACTACTGGACCACTGCACTGGGAGTTACTGCAAAGGGCAAGGTCTATGCATGTCTTTTTTTGGGTGAAGTTGTTTAATTGTTCAACATCTAGGTCATTTGACTGAGTTGACAATTCATGGTTGCATCACTATATTAAATTTTGTTTATTTAAAATCATATCTATGTATTATCATTTACAAGTCCAACTCCAATATCGCCACATGTGACATCACTAATCTGTACCTTTTTCTCATCTGCAGGGCAGTTGATAATCAGGTATAACGGAATGCATGTATATAATCACTTTCCTTTGGACCATAAAAGGTTTAAAAGTGAAGGACCTGAGATGCCTCTCACCTTTTTGGTGCAACACCATTTTATTCTGATACCTTGAACTATTTTTGCCTTGTAAGCATTGTTTTCCAAATAAACCGAGACAGTGAAACCTAACCATATGATGCATGAAGTATCGGAGGGAAGGATGGAGAAAGATGAACAAAAACAGATGTTTGTCCAGGGTTTGTAGATTTCCTGTCATTCTGTGACTTGGATCGTCTCTTAACTTTTGTTTTGGAAATGGGTTTTAAAACAAATAAAATGGGAGGAATGAAGTATAAAGAATAGGGAAAGGATACTACAGTCTACAGCGTAGGTATAATCGATGAGTTAACTGGAAGCTAAGTCTAATTGTAATTACAATACCTACCAGTACCATTCATAAGAAACAAAATGGTCTTGTTTATGAGTGTCATGCTGGAAACTTTTAGAAAATGCATGAGTTTTCTTTTGTATATTTTTCATATGTTTTGTGGTAAAAAAAAAAAAGAATGTTTATGTTTCAGCTATATGTTGCAACATGTGCACCTGCTCGAAACGTTGGTGATGGATATGTGGCTTGGGGGCATTCCACACTAATTGGACCAGTAAGTGAGCATATTTTATGTCCTTATGATGTGAAAATATACAAAAAGTAAATCATCTGATTTGGGAAGGAACAGCCTTCTCCATTTACAAAGAGAAGGGGTGCCATTAGTTGTAACGATAACTCTGATTAATTGTGTGTATATATGGCAGTTTGGAGAAGTGCTGGCTACAACTGAACATGACGAGGCAATTATCATCTCGGAGATTGACTATTCACAAATTGATCTGAGGAGGTGACCCTACTATGTGTTTCCTTTTTACATTCTTTGTAGTAGAAACTATTAGGAGACCTCTTCACTAACATATGAATCATTTGACATCTAGGACAAACCTTCCATTAGAGAAGCAAAGACGAGGTGATCTTTACCAGTTGGTAGATGTACAGAGGTCGAGTTCTCAGGAAGGCTAGTTTTATGAAATAAGGAGTCTAATGTTAGTACAGTGGTGGAGTTCCCAGAACTGAAGATCCATTCAACAGAAACTGGGATCAGATCTAGAAAATAAGAGGATTGTCCATTCTTCGATAGTGGTTGATGTTCATCATTCTATTCAATCATCCTTAATTTAATCTCCAAGTTTGGGTATGCAAATAACAACATAACCTTGCGCAGAAGGTCGATTTAATGCCTAAACGAGAATGACATTTAGTAATCTGCTGCTACTGTTCATGTATTATCTCTTACACTGGTGATTGTTCTGTTTTTGGTCTGATATCAACATCAATCTCCCTAAAAAGATCCACAGGGTGAGTCATTTTATAAACAGGAAGTTAAGATGAAAAGGAAACTTGTTCCTGAACTTGGAACAGTTAATAATCTCCAGGAGACATGTGTATTCAGGAGATGTAACAATGTTATTGTTCTTTAGACATCATTGACCCTACATGCTGGAACATTTCATCTTGCTAGAAACTTCAACTTTGATCAAATGAAGTGTCATTTATTTAGGGATATGAGGTCTTCTCCAAGTGGATTAGTTCTAAAAATATCCATGAAAAACCTATCATTTTCAACATTAGTTTCAAATTGTGAAGCAAGATCCTTTTAAGTGAGGGTAGATATCACATACTTGTACACACTTCTCCTTTAGGCATCTCATATACTGATTGCACTCTCCATCAAGATGTTTTTTTTGGTTTTCTCCTTTCACTTTTGGCCTGTCGGCCGATTGTCCTAACTGAAATACAAAAAAAAGAAAGAAGAGAATGTTGATTCATTTGTACTTAATATATTGGAAATGTTTAATTAAAATAAAAGTAGTCCATTTGTTTTGATGGGAGGGCAGGTGATGATAGAGAAAAAGAAGGGGTGTAAGACTGTAAAAGTGCACGTGAAGCAAAGAGTAGAAATAGAGACAAAAGAAGAAGAAGGGGAGATTAGTGGTGTAAGCTTTTGTCTAGAAAAGAGTTGATTGGTTCCATATTTGGACCATCATTTCTTCCACCTTGGGATCTGTACCACGTCTCTTTCCAATATTAGTAGATTCTTGCTTTAGCTTTTTCCCTTTTCTCTTTTTCTTTTCTTGCTATATCCTTGATTATTTGTTTCTAATTACTTTGTTCATTTTAACAAATAAGAATGATAATTTTTTTTATCTATTATATCCTCAATTAATTATAAATTTAAATTTTTAATTCATCTATTTCATAATTAATAAGGGTAAAATAATAAACTCATTATGTCAATCATTGTTTTCTCAATATATGTATCAATTCAAAAGTGGACAGAAAGTATTGGTACATGTATTGTGAATATCAAGAGAAACTAGTTGAATCAAGTTTTCTGTTTAACACCATCAAGCCAAACTTAATTTATTATAGAGTTAAATAGAGGTCATGCTTAACTATAAAGCAATTAAAACAAAGATTTGGGACCCAACTTTTTAGGGGTTCTGTTTTTTTCTAAAGTTAGATCTAAATTTTATGTATTGTTAAATTGGAAGAGAATTTTTTAGGAGAAAGTACAATAATTTATATCTTTTAATGTGGTGATCGTTATAATAATTGAAAAATAGAATAGTTTTTATATAATTGTATTATTCTTTCTTACTTGAATACTTGAAAATTAGAATAATTTTTATGTAATTGTATTATTCTTTCTTACTTGAATACCTACTCCTCCTTCCATCTTTTGATCTAAAAATATCTTCTACCTTTGTTGTGATTAGAAAAGATATCCTTCCTTTTGGCGTAAAAATACCATCAAATCTTATTATTGACGTATGTATAGTCAATAAAAGATTAAATATTTAAATTTAAGAAAAAATTAAATTTTTCCTTCCCTATTCGTTTGAAGACGTTCCCTTTATTTTAATTATATGTAAAAAAATGGATCACCAGATAACTGACTAAAGTAAAAAAAAAAAAAATCAGTTCTGTAAAGGCTCAAAGCAATTACTAGAACGTTTTAAAGGCAACCACAACAAATCGTAATTATAATAAATTAAAGAGAAGTGAAAAAATTCGAAGCATCTCATTTCTGAAGTATGGGCCCAGTAATGACATTCCATAGATTTAAATCACATATTATTGTGTTTTTTTCATTTGATATTCGATATTTATATAGAGGTTCAATTAAGTTTGAATTGGAGTCGAAAAATTTCAAATTAGGAAATAAAGTGCTCTCTATTCCTAGGTATTCTATACATGAATAGAGAGACTTAAATTTGAGACCTCTAATTAGAAAGGAAGAAAATTAAAATTTTATTTAACAGTAATAGAGAAGAAAAAAACTTTCTATCCAAATTACGTCACATGTGACGTGCCACACAGGTTGAAATGAAACGAATATTATTTTTCCCATCAAATAAAAAAAATTACGCATCTTTTTTTTTGAGATTTTGAAAAAAAAGAAGTGATCATGCGAATGCAAAATGTTCCTCCGTACAATATTTGGACCGACATGATAGCAGCAATATGACACGTGTCAACAGATTGATCGATTGTGTTGGTAACTTGGAGAATTTTGGTATAACGCTGGGACCCACTTCCACGTGTCAATCTGTACACGTGGCAATTTAAATTCCAGGTAGACTAGAGGGGACCTTACAAGTTAATTGAAGATCATTCCTCATTATTGTTGTTACCACATGTTATGAAATATTTTTGAATCTTATGCACACGTGAGAGTAAATGCAAAGAATGGACACAATTAACTATTTAATACTATAAAATAATCCTTTACATAATTAACAAGACTTTGTAAAAAAAAAAAATTAGTATGGGTAACTGGTTCTAAAGGTATTATATCGTCTTTAATTTTATAAATTTTTTTTTTTCTGATGATATTCATAATTTCTTTTGAGCTCAGGATCTCTTAACATGTATCATTTCACCAGAATAATAACAGGCTATTGACATTCATACACTTTATTGCGGTAACCGATATTATTAATCATGACCTAATATTCATGAATGTTGTTTTCACAAGAGGGTTCATTTAAATTTCTTGAAACTTCATCCCCAAATGATATAATAAAAATGAATCTTCATAATCTCTAAAACACTCTTTAAATTTATAAATTTTAATTTATCAATGAAATAATATATTTGCAAAATAGTAATATTTTATAATCCCGATAATATTAATTTGGATAGATTTTACTTTATATATGAAATAAAGTAAATTTGCCTTCCATCTGAATTTGATCCCAAATATGTGTTACATCATAGAAGAACTTGCTCAAATTAGCCAATCGAAACTAATGAAATTCACTTCTCTTTTTTTTTCTTCCTTTCAATCAACCATTTTATGTTAGGTCGTATAATATGTTTATTTAATTTCTGTTTTGTAGAACGGTGAGAGAAAGAACAAAATAAAAAAATTTAAAAGGAAAAAAAATATCTTAAAAAATTCTTACAAATCAAAAGGATAGAAAATATTTTTCTAAAAATTCCTTTTTGCTTAAAGAATGACTAATGATTTTTTTTCTTTCAGTTTCTTAAAAAATCAATAATTCTTTTTCTACATGATTAAAATCATATGCATAAATTAAGTTCAACAGAAATAAAATTAATATTATATATATTTGTTTGATAAGAGAACAATATGTTAGAATCTGAATTTTTATTTGCAGTAGTTCGAATTAAAACTTTTTGGGAAAAGGGGTCGAAATATATTCGAACTTTGACCGGAATTATTGTAACAAATCCAAATTTTGGGTAGGACCTATTACCCCTACACTATTTAATAGTGTATTTTAAAGATATATATGTGCACGTGGACAAGTTACTATTTACAATGATGCAATATTTATGATGTCCACGTGGGCACATATATACTCTTAAAATACACTATTAAATAGTGCAGGAGGTAAAAGGTTCTGCCCAAAGTTTGGGATTGTTACAGCAATTTCGATCAAAATTCAAATATATTTCAGACCTTTTTCCGAGACTTCTTTTATTTTTAGTATATGATGAAAATGAATCCTTTTGGCTTCTCTTTCTTATTTAGGATAAAGTGAAAGTAGGCACTACAATTAACAAAAAAAAAGATCTATATCATGAAAGTAAGTAAGGCAAGATCCCATCCATTTGAAGTAAAAGCATAAAGGGCATGCATGAAAATCTTTTTCTTTAGGGATAAACTAAAGAGTTGAACTAGAGAATGTGTAAGGATAATGTTGCTTTCATGATCAACAAGCGCAAAAGACAATATGTAGATGAAGAAGACAAAAAAGGGTTGTTAAGTTTATGGTTGGAAATTGAATGGAATTAGAAAAGCAAGAAGAAGAAAAATAAAAAAGGAAAAGGAAAAGTAAAAGAGGGTGAAAATCAAAACAAGAAAGTGATAAATATTATTGTGGTCCAATTAAGTGTTTGTGGGGAGGCTCTTGATCCAAGAACACTATTGAATATGCCATGATTCATGTTTATTGATCAGGTGAAGTTTCCATGCCATGTCTCCTACATATTTGAAATATGACTCATCCCTTTCAAAGTGGACACTTGACACTATTATTCTTTGATTTCTTAAGAAAGTGACAATATATATACACTTATAGGTAAAGACATTAATTTCTCTCTTACCCATTCACCTACACTATTTAAGTCTAAATTCATGACTTAATTCAAAGATGGGGCCTCACTTACACAATGTTTGTTTTTGAGCAAAGTTCTTTGAATCAAAATAATTGGTTTAAATTCAGTTACTAAAGCTTATCAAGTTTTATTAGGTTCAACTTTTAATTAATTAAGTATGATTTGTACAGCTTATTTACCTTGATCATTGTGTACATTTTAAAACTCAATTGCAAAGCAAAAGGTGTCTGCTAATTAAGAGAGAAGGTGGGAAGCATCAACCGAAGATCTAACTATATATGGTTAATTTTGCTTTAAAATGTATGTTCTTTTATTAGATTTTTTGAATTTGAGCTCTAAAAATGAAAAAACTTTTAGTTGGGAGCATTTTTCTTTAATGAGTCATATGCGGTCTGAATGCAAATTATAAGTGTTGAAAATAAAAAATTCTTAATACAAAATGCTTTTTCAATATTGATTCTCCCGATTATTTCGAGTATTAGAACTACTTTCTACTAAATGAGACTTCAAGTAGGTTTATTAGGTGTGTGTTTTAGAGAATAAAATCAAAACTAGAAATTTATAGTAAAAATTACATAAATTCATAATGTTAAGAGCTAATTATATCTTATCCCTATTCTTTCTTAAATTACAAAAATTCCTTCCATTTATAAAATCTCAGATACATCAGGAAACCTGTAGATACATAGCTCACGAATTGCGAATGTTGCATTACTTAATGGAGGGATGTATCTAAGAGGGAGAGATGTATACTAGAGGGGAGGACAGTGGCGGAGTCAAAAAAGGGTGTCCAAGAATCGTATAGGTAAAAAAGAAATTGACGATGGATGCAATAAAAATTTGTAAATCAAACTACATATATAACATTAACAATTATTTTTTTAATTAAAAAAAATACTAAATTTTTTAAAATCAAACTACATAAAATTTAGCTTAAATGTTCATATTTATTTAATAGGAAGTGAATGAACAAAAAAAGAAAGAGAAAATTCAGTTTATAATGAAATCACTTTTATAATTCAAAATTTCATCATCCTTTGGTGACGTAAAACCGAGATATACAAAATAAAGAATAAATTAGACGAGTTTTTTTTAATAGAAATTCTATATAGAGCCTTATTCGCTTTTAGTAGCTTTATAGAAAAAAAAATCGAATTTACTTATTAACTTCAAATTAAATAATTACTATAAATTTTAGTGAAAAGAAAAAATGATTAAAATTTAATGGCTACAATGCTTTTATTTGTTTTCCTTAAATTTTTAAGTTGTAGGCCACTAATATAAGATTATACTAATAGATAATGTGAGTTTTGAATTATTGAATAACAAATTTATTACATATGATTAGGTCTCTAATTTAAGATTTTTAATAGATAATATTAGTTTTGAATTATTAAAAAAAATAACGAATTTATTAACAATAATTTAGAAATTATTTAAGAGCTTTTCGAAAATGTAAAAAAAATGCAGGATTCGAACCCGTGCGCATGCTACTCCTTAACGCGTCAACTTTAGATGAGCTAAAGAAATCGTTGGGCTGAGAAACCTTATTGTGTCAAGGGTGTCCAAAATGTCTTATTTAACCATTTATTTTATGATTTTACTTATATATACGATGTAATATTCCGACGAAGGGTATCCAATAGTGTACCTCCGCCCCTGGGAGAGGGATGTATCTGAGAGGGGAGAGGAGAGAGGAGACATGAGTGTTAGGATTTTGCCCTGATTTTCTTACCTTATTTGAATTTTATTTTTTCCTAAAAGAAAAGACAAAACATTACCAGAAATGTTTTTACTTTTCATGAAAGGAAAATATTTCTTCCATATTTGGTTTATTCTTTCCTTAGAAGAAAAGTTTAGAACTCTATAAATTGAATACCATCTTCTCATATCAAGAACAAAAAATAGAATCCACAATGTAGTCGTTTAAGAGTCTTGTTTATGGGGAGATTTTCTCCTAAACATATTTATATTTTTTAAAATTAGTTTTCAATATGTAGGTCGTTTGATCGAATCATATCAATAATATATCTTTAGTATACTTTTATTTGTCGTCTGATTTATCAACCATATATGATTTGCAATGGTAAGCTTCCGCATGACGCCTAATCACCTTCATAACCCAACAAGTGGTATCAGAGCACATGATTCAATGATCCAATGGTTGAACAAAAGTGAAGACAAGTTCAGGTGGTTTCAAATCAATTTGCAACAAATTTGATGATGATGAAGATTTTTGTTCAGCTACCTGTGGAGAAGAGATTTAAACCATATTTTCAACATTTCTGCTGTTGTATCTTTAAAAATAAAAATGAAATATTTTAAAACCATTTTTAACATATATATATTTTAAACTTTATTTTTAACCATGATAAGCAACAGTGATGAAGACTATGTGAAGAACAAAAATTATCATGCATGTGAAGAAGGTGGATCAAATTTTATCAAGAAAATCCAGCCAAAAGGGGAGATTTGTTAGGGTTTTGCCCTGATTTTCTTACCTTATTTGAATTTTATTTTTTCCTAAAAGAAAAGACAAAACATTACCTCTGGTAATGTTTTTACTTTTCATGAAAGAAAAATATATTTTTCTTCCATATTTGATTTATTCTTTCCTTAGAAAAAAAGTTTGGAACTCTATAAATTGAATACCCTCTTCTCATAACAAGAACAAAAATTAGAATCCACAATATAGTCGTTTAAGAGTCTTATTTATGGGCAGATTTTCTCCTAAACATATTTATATTATTTTTAATATAAGTTTTCAATACATAGGTCGTTTGACCGAATCATATCAATAATATATCTTTAGTATACTTTTATTTGTCGTCTGATTTATCAATCATATATGATTTGCAATTGTAAGCTTCCACATGACGCCTAATCACCTTCATAACCCAACAAGGAGAGAGGGAGAGATGTATCCTAGAGAGGATATGGATGTATATGAGAAGGGATAGGGATGTATCCGAAAGGGAATTTTGTAATTTTTTTAAATGGTAGAGAATTTTAGAGATTATGGTAAAATAAGATGTATAAATTTGTAAATTTAAAAGTTTATCAAAGCCAACATTTAAGATTAATGGGCTTGAAACTGAGGTTTAAAAGTCCCAACTGGTCTAAATGATGTTTCGAGATTTGAAAACCAGAGAGAAAAGTATTAGAACTAGAACTCCAAAATTAAAACTAGAAATGGTGTAAAAATTCGATTCTTCTTCCAAAATAACCCTACAAAACGCAAAAAAATATTTATAATGATCCATAAATTTGGAATCCTAAAAATATTAAATTGCATGTTGATACTCGATATACTTTGCAAGCCAATCTACGATTGTATATTTATCCATGGTACGTGGATTGTTTTAAGCTCGCTATCGATTGCTACTTAATTAGGATTTCTAAATCTTACTTCGTGGATTGAACTATGAATCATATATTGATCCACGGTCCATACGTTAACCCGTGGGTCCTTCCGTCAGCTTGATCTTTCATACATATACATGTCATGAATGAGACATATAGTCATACTCCCCATGTCTCATTCACGACGACATGTATAGACAACGTATTGTTTTAAATTCTTGTATTTACTTTCAATCTTAGATGCTTTTGACTAATATCATCAAGTTTTTAGAGGTGATTTAGTTGTATTTTCGCTTACTTGATATATATTCAGACTTAAAAACTTATCATCAATATTCTTGTATTATTTCATTATATCCTTAATAAGGAACAAAGGGTAAAATCGAAATTTATTCACCTATCAGGTTGGGTATAGATGTCATTACGATCTAAGAGAATTTTGAATCATGACATTTATTTCTTTTGTTAGTGAATTGTCTGCCACAAATTTTGATTAATTAGACCAATAAGCTTGATATCATAAATGATCAAACCAAAAAAGAAAAAAAGTACATGTGTATTCTAGTTGACATTAGTAGAATGTCTGACTAAATAAAAACAGATTTGATATTGATAATAACAAATTAAATCTAATATGTTTGAGAGATATACTAAGATCACACTTTAGAATTTATCATCTATTAAGCAAAGATCTGTGTAAATATAGTAACTTTAGATTGTGTATATAATTTTGTGAGAGATGTAATATTCTATGAGATATTGTATGATATATAGGAATAAGATATTCTGAGAATATCTTTAGGAAATATTTTAGGAGTAGAAGATTCAATCTTATGTATAAGGGCGTACAAAATCGAACTGAAAACCGAATTAAATCGTAAATTGAGTCAAATCGAAAAAAAACCCAACTAACGGTTTGGTATTAGGAAAAAAAATCCGACTATACTTGGGTTGGTTTGGTTTTAACTAAAAAAAGTCAACCCGAGACCAAACCAACCCGACATTATATATATAATTGTTAAAATTTATTTTATACATAAAAGTATTTATTTTGATGTAATTTCTAAATATTACTTATACGTTTTCATAATTTTTATCTTTTAACAAAAAAAATTAAAGTTTTTTGAGACTTAGAATTTTGAATGGTCCAATAATGGTTATAGTCCATAGATATTAGTAACTCTAATAAAGCTCAATTCGAAATCAAATCAATACTATGCTAATAAAATAAATTAATTCAACACTAAGAATGACAATAATGTTGAATATTTGTTCTTTAGTTTTACATTGGTTTAGACATTTAAAATACATAATCTAATTTTAATTTTTCTTTAATGTTTAATTATGTAACTAATACGTATTAGACTTATTTTAGCATGATTTAGTACTTTTAAATTATGATCATTTTTATTATGACTTTGCAATATTTATTTTATATGATGATTTCATTATTATTTTTATTGCATATTTTAGTGTCATCACTCATCTCATATTTTGTGTTATTTTCTTAAGAAACACCTTAGATAGTTGTATTTTGGTTGGACTAAAGAAATATTTGGAGCACAAGTTAATTATATGTTTGTATGCATACTTTACCGGCAAAAATCCAAAAACCTGGAAAAATTCGAGGTTTATTAGTTTGGTTTGATTTAAAAATTTAAAAATTCGACACAATGGTTTGGTTTGGTATTTGAAAAACCCGAACCAACCCGCGGTTGAAAAATCCGAGTTTTATTAGTTTGGTTTATAAATTTATAAATTTTACACAAATGGTTTGGTTTGATATTTAAAAAATTCAAACCAACCCGGTTATGTACACCCCTACTTATGTATATATATTCTTCTTTTCTTCCCTGATTATGAGCATAACACACTGAACCAAAGATCCTCAAGTTCCCATAAGAAGGAGGCTCTCCATGCAAACTTTCATACAAAGTTTTTCCATTTAAAATTAAAGAAGAGGTTCTATTAATCAAGTAACTTGCAGCCAACACACATTCTCCCCAAAAATTAATTGGAAAATGTCCATGAAAACGTAGTGCCCGTGCTATATTCAATATGTGCATGTGTTTTCTCTCCACCCTACCATTTTATTGTGGGGTTCCGACACAAGAACTTTGAAAAATAATTCCCTGTTTAAGAAAATAATTTTTCATGCAAGTAAATTCCATCCCATTATCACTACGAATAATTTTACCTTGTTTATTATATTATCTTTTCACCATGGCAAGAAAATTCAACATCATGTGTGACACCTCCTTCTTATCAATTAACAAAAATATCCATACTGCACGGGAATAGTCATCTACACTTGTCAGAAAATATGAAGCACGACATGAAGATAGATTTTTGTATGGACCCCATAAATCACAATGAACGAGTTCAAACTTGTCACAAGCTTTATTTTCACTTAAGAAAATCTATCTCTAGTCTGCTTAGCTCGTTGACAATATCACAAGCTTTATTCATCATCTCACTATCATTAGTGGGAATAACATTGGAAACTAACTTGGTAACCCTTAAAGAAGGATGCCATAGACGCTTGTGCCAAAGATCAAGCGAGTCTGCCCTATTCTTTATTGCCATAGCTTGTGGTACCACCCGAAAATAATAGAGTTCATCCCTTCGTTCACCCGCACCAATCAACATCCTCGAAGTGCGGCCCTGCATAACACACAAACTTTTAGTGAATTGAACAATACAATCAACTTCATCTATCAATTGCGATACAGAAATTAAATTGCATTTTAAACTAGGCACAAAGAGAACATTTTCAAGCTTCAAGTTCTCGCTAAATTTTATAGATCCCTCTTTTGTAGTTATTGTATGTTGTCCATATGGAAGTCCCACAAGACATCCAACCACTTCACGCAAGTCCGTTATGCGCTTCAATTTGCAGTCATATGGTTTGATGCCTCTGTGTCAATTATCCATGGGATTTTGTCGTATTTACCTGTCATCTTCTCATCCGTACCAGTTTTATGGTTGTTCACCATATCACGCAGAATCAACCATTGTTCATTGCTCAAGCCAACACTGGCCATTCATTTATTGTGCCTGTTGTTCCCGATCTTCTTGTACCTCCGATAGTAGTTTGATTAGCATTAGCACGTACTGCTCCGCCTCGACCACGTCCAGTACTTGACCTAGTTCTTATGAGAATATTGAAAAAGTTGTTGTTGATAATGGATCGGTTGATGATGATTTTGAGGAGATTGGAGTTGAGCATGACGAACACCAACCCGTGATTGTCTGATTCACAAGTTTATGGGCCGCAAGATGCTCAAGAAATGGGGGAAGGGGACATTTCTAGTATCCAAGAGGTAGAGGGCATCGAAGGACAAAATAATAAAACTCAATTGGGTCATGTACATCGAATAAAACAACAGCCTGCTCGCCTATGCAATTATGTTACTAATACCATCTAGAAATTGAGTCCTTCCACTAGTTCATCTGCTACAACGCATACATCACGTACGACTTACCCAATAACCCATTTTGTGAATTGTGATAAATTTTCTTGTGATATCGAAATTCTCTTACAGCTATTACTACAGATCATGAGTCATCATATTTCTCAGAAGCAGTGAAAGATAAAGGGTGGAGACAAACAATGCAGATTGAAATTGAGGTTAATGAAAAGAATGAGACGTGGATAATTGAAAAATTACCACCTAGAAAGAAAGCACTCGGGTGCAAGTGGATTTATAAAATAAAATATCATTTTGATGGTTCTATGGAGCGACATGAAACACGACTAGTAATATTTGGCAACCATCAAAAAGAGGGAATTGACTATAATGAAACATTTGCTCCAGTTGCCAAGATGGTTACAGTGCGAACATTTTTAGTTGTAGTTGCAGCAAAGCAGTGGGAGTTGCATCAAATGGATGTTCATAATGTTTTTCTTCATGGAGACCTCCAAGAAGAATTGTACATGAAAATGCCTCTAGACTTCAAAGTACAACATTCAGATATGGTTTGTAGACTGCAAAAATCATTGTATGGATTGAAGTAGGCCCTAAGATATTGGTTAGCAAAGTTATCAACTTTCTTGAAGAAGTATGGTTTCATGCAATCCTACTCTGACTACTCATTATTTACTTTATAGAAAAATGGTATACAACTTAATGTTCTTGTTTATGTGGATGACTTGATAATTTCTGGAAATGATCATAGTGCCATCCAAAAATTCAAAAGCTATTTGAGTGATTGTTTTCACATGAAAGATTTAGGCATTTTGAAGTATTTTTTGGGCATTGAAGTTGCGAGAAATTCAGAAGGCATTTTCCTTTGTCAACGTAAGTATGCTCTGGATATTATTTCTGAAGTTGGATTACTGGAGTCAAACCTGCAAATATTCCTATGGAGTCAAACCACAAGTTAGCACTAGCAAAAGGAAGTCCACTTGCTGATCCAAAGAGGTATCGACGATTAGTAGGTCGTCTCATATATTTGTGCTTCACTAGATCAGAGTTGTCCTATTGTGTGCATGTACTATCCCAATTTATGCATTCCCCACAAGAAGAACACTGGGAAGCAGCGCTACGAGTTGTTCGATTTTTTTAAAGGAAAACCTGGACAAGGTATCTTATTGCATAGTGCATGTGATTTAAAGCTATATGGATGGTGCGATTCAGATTGGGCAGGTTGTCCTTTAACACGACGATCTTTCACTGGGTGGTTTGTTCTTTTAGGCAATTCACCAATATCTTGGAAGACTAAGAAGCAGCAAATGGTGTCTAGGTCATCTGCAAAAAAACTGAATACAGATCTATGGCCACCACAATTTGTGAATTAAAGTGGCTAAAGGGAATTTTGTCCAGTCTAGGGGTGACACATTCTACTCCAATAAGACTATTGTGATAGTCAATCAGCGCTGCATATAACAAAGAATCCAATATTTCATGAAAGGACGAAACATATAGAAATAGATTGCCATTTTCTCTGAGACGAGATAACGAAGGGCAACATTCATCCAACATATGTTTCCTCTAAAGTGCAGCTCGCTGATATTTTTAGAAAAGCATTAGGAAAACATCAGTTTGACTACCTTCTTTGCAAGTTGGGCATTCAAAATCTTCACGCACCAACTTGAGCGGGGGGGGGGGGTATTAAGCAAAGATCTGTGTAAATATAGTAACTTTAGATTGTGTATATATTTTTGTGAGAGATGTAATATTCTATGAGATATTGTATGATATATTATAGGAATAAGATATTCTCATAATATCTTTAGGAAATATTTTAGGATTAGAAGATTCAATTTTATGTATATATATTCTTCTTTTCTGGAATGAGAAGCAAGGCAGATTCTTCAAACATTAGTCACTGATTTTATATCATCAATTAAAGTAGAGATGTATAAACAGGATTACACTAAAGATGAGATGTTGTCTACTATTTAGGAGGATGAAAATTACTTTAGTTCAGAGAGGAACCTCCCACTAGTGAGACCAAACTGCCAAACTTTCTGCTGCCAATTGGGATAAACCCTTCTTTATCTTAACAAGTGAAGGTGCATAGAAAGGGATAAATCAAAACTCCAATATATTTTCTAAACAAGTATGAACCAAAAGGGGAAAGCATGTGATATTTGCTTGGAAAATTGAAGGCAAACTACCTGTCAAACCAATGAACCTAAATGTATATTCATTTCATGTGTTTCTTTCTAAATATGTGGGGTGAGGGTGTTTAATTATACATAATATGTACACATTTATTTATATACAAACATGAGTCCAAGATATCACTTTCAATAGCTTTATAATGATGAAACAAGTTCATTAACAATCTTATATATATATGGTCCTTCATGTGGTAACTCAATTGCTTCATCCCTTTATCACGTGCCCCTCCTAACACAATATATATACAGTGTTCCTGTCATTTTTGGGGGGCAATTTCGTTGTCTACATTAATTATTACAAACGTCGGAGAGAGGTTACTACAACTAGTTCAAGTACATTATTTAAAGTGCATTTACTGATCATTACAAATGGTTCAGAAATATCCTCCTTTCATTTATTAGGTTAAAAATATCCTTAACATATTAGAAATGGTTCAGAAATATCCTCCTTTTAATTGTCATGTTGCGCTTTTCGAAAGTCAATTTGAGTAATTTTCCAAATTAAATTTGATTACATTAATTTGATATTTTCAAAAATTATACGAAAAGTACTATAAATTGCAATTTTTTCGCAATTTAATATGATGAAAAATATATCGTAAAATGTTAGTCAAAATTCTTATAGTTTGGCTTTTAAAAAAAACCATGACAATTAAAAGTGGACGGAGGGAATACTAAGGAACATCTATTTTTAGTAAGGACGACATGTAAATAGGCACGGAGGGAATACTGTATTTACCCTAAAAAAAAAATGATCTTTTTATGGGCATACATAAGATAGTTGTCCAACAATACTTGTCCGGTTTGAAAAACTAAGAGATAATTTACCTTTTTGTATCTATTTTATCCTTGATGTTAAATACTATTCAATATCTAATACATTCTCAATCATTAAACTTAATATATCCAAAGGGCAATATTGTAATATTATCCTTTTATTTTTTATTTCTTAAGGTGTGTGTCAAGTCAATAGTGGACAACTATTATCGGACAGAGGACGTAGTTTTTAACAGTAATAAATATGCACATTAACAAAGTGTTCTAAAGTTTTTACCGACATTAATTAATTGTCATTAGATCCAATATCGCTATTAGGGGTGAACAAAATTGAACCGAAAATCAAGTCAAACCGAGAAAAAAAATGAATAGTGATTTGGTTTGACTTGATTTGGTATTGAGAGAGGGGGGGGGGGGGGGGGGGGGGGGGGGGGGGGGGGGGGGGGGGGGGGGGGGGGGGGGGGGGGGGGGGGGGGGGGGGGGGGGGGGGGGGGG
>JAJOOO010007641.1:0-20853 GCA_029582685.1 Solanum piurae
TGTAGTTGAGCGTTATCACAGACACAATTCCCATTGTTAGTCATCACCATCACCAATTGCCATAAAAATAATTAAAATATATTATTGATATAACATATGATCAATTTAGCAATTTGTTTGATTTTATATTTGTTATTTTTAAACAAAGACAAATTTTATACATTCAAATGTTGAGAAAACAAACTGTCTTGATTGTTTAACATGATATGCGTTCATATTCAAATGTCATAATGAAAACAAATGTGACCTTACTAATATAGGGACTTCTTTTTAGTTAATTAAAAATTACTAAATATTTTCTTTTAATGATATTTTATTTTTTCCAAAAGAAATAATTATAAGCTAAAAATGGACCCAAAATAGGGTATAGAATCCCCTTATAATTTCTGACCATGGAGCCTTCCTTCTTAAAGTGTAGAATCATCTCCTCCGCTGGTGAATTCCTTTTCGATCATCTCTACGGCGAATTCCTTTCCGATCTATCTATGGCGACGTCTTAATGAAAACAAACGAGGCCTTACTGATATAGGGCCTTCTTTTTAGTTGACTAAAAATTACTAAGTATTTCCTTTTAATGATATTTTATTTTTTCCCAAAAGAAATAAACATAACCTAAAAATGGACCCAAAATAGGGTATAAAATCCCCTTATAATTTCTGACCATGGAGTCTTCCTTCTTAAAGTGTAGAATCATCTCCTCCACCGGCGAATTCCTATTAGATCATCTCTATGGCGAATTACTTTGCGATCTGTCTATGGCGAATGTCTTTCCGATCATCTCTATGGCAAATTCATTTCCGGTCTACCTATGGTGAATGCCTTTCCGATCATCTCTCCAGTGAAATTGAATTACAGGTTCTCTTTTTAATCACCATGAAAACCCTCTTAGATGAATTCTGAAAATCAGTATGCATGATTGCTTTGTATCTGCTAAAGTTGCATAAAGAAATATAGGATTCCCCTCCACACTTACTTCCCATGATAAAAAGTTCCAATTTCGTGATGATTCGTTGTCCCCTTTGAGCAATTTCCTTCAAAATAAAAAGTTAAGTTGACACAGAAAAATGAAACATTCCTAAAAATAGATGAAATATTTACGTGAAATTGGGATTTTTCAATAAGGATGAAATTCATTTTTGAATTATCATTGATTAGGGTTAATCCTATATTTCCTGGAGATCCTTAATTTTTCTTGACATATGCTAGAACTATGTGTGTATTTTCATTCAAATTGTTCAAAACACACTGAAATTATCAGGAAAAAAAACTTGGATTACATAGTACTCTTCAACTACACAAACATTTGCATCATTTAGGGTAAAAGTGGTCTAGTGGTTTGGGCTGGGACTTCCATGTTTGAGGTATCATGTTCGAAGGCAAGGGGTTTGCCTTCTAGGTCGAGCTCGTCGCACCGGGCTTACCTAGTGCGGGATACCTCTCCTATGTGGTTTGCGAGCTATTTCATAGGAGTGGAGGTTTTACCCTATGCGCACCCAAATGGTAGCGGCGGTGGGTTTCCCTTTTTATAAAAAAAAAATAGAAATTAAAATTGTTTTTAAATACGGATACGTGTATTCTTGGGACAAACTAAAAAAGGGATGAAAATATTAGTTCTCTTATCTCAAATGAATTCAGATGGAAAAACATAGTCAATGAGAGTTCATATAGTCAACTTTAACTTTTTTTGGAACTGAGGTGTATTTATTGTTGTGTTACACATAATGTTCTTAATTGGTTTACTTGTATTTTCGATGAATTAATTGAACACTCCTCCTTAATAAGTAAAATGGATTAAACCTTGGTTTTATGCACTTGTTGAATATGATATTCCACAACTACTTAATCACTGGCTATTGAAAATTGATGTTTTATGTTGTAAAAAGTTGTTTACTTACTAAGTTTATCTTGTGATTTGTTACCTTAGTAAAATTAACTAGTTTCTAAGTTGAGAGTATTCCATCCTTAGGATTGATATCTGTTTTTGTTTTCTCTATGTGTATGAACATTTGCAGGCATGAAGAGGGCATAATCATAAATAGTTAACCTAAAACTTAAAAATTCAACCTACTAAATTTCCAAGCTTAATCAATATAAAATGGTTAAATTTTCAGTGTAATAGGCTAATAGCTACTAAAATCAATCATTGTTGAGAAATATCATATAACCCCTTGATTATGAAAAGATAAATTCTAAATGGAAGTACACTGAGTTTTGTCCGAAGAATTTGCTCGCTTTCTGCTTTATGGTAATCTGCATCAGAGGAATATGACTCATCAAACTAGACATTCACTTGTTCATTAAATGACAGAGCCCTCTTCATGGCCCTAAAGAGGAGACATATAGGGAAAACTAAAAAATTTAATAATTTTGAAAATGGAAACTCTCAGCTATGTTGCATGAAACTAGTTTAACGTACTAGGACACAAGATAAGCTTAGTTGTTAATAGCCCACCAAACGCAAGTGGGAATTGAACTAAAAATTCAGAAATGTTTGCATTTGATTGCAGGGGAAACTATTGAAAAATGCAATAAATAATAAGTATGGACCCATAACTTTATAAATACAATGGTTCAATGCTAAGAACTTCAAACATGAACCCATAGATCTTAAATCTTGAATCCATCTTTTCTCGAGTTGGCTTGGAAATAAACTGATAAAATATGACTAGAACGACCACTATATTGAAATTTCAAATTTCGGTTCCCAGCCAAATGGATCGGTTGAAGTATCTCATCAGGTCTAAATCAAATTATCCACAATACTTCACCAAAACAAGGAACTGAAGGAAAAAAAAAAGGAAGCAACCAATACTCCCTAGCTAAAGATATTCATGTCTTTTTTTAACAAGTAGATAGACATATTGACTGAATTCATCAAGACAAAAAGAAGGTGACATTTTCACTTATTTAAGTATAATTTTTAAAGCTTCTTGATCCTTAGCATATTTTTTTACTAATCCAATTATTGGAAAAGAAAAACCAATAAAATATGAAAAACATCTTGACCTATTTCGTAGTAATTTCTATTTCTATTTTTTTAAGGAATTTTGTTCCCACAGTTTTTTTTAATGATTTAAAATTTTAAAGCCCACATAGACCCAATTCAAGGAAACAGAAAAGTGAAGCAAGAAGGAAACTAAAAGAACTGTAGAAAGAATCAATATCTAAATCCTGATCTGCCATTAAAAGCAAAAACAAAAGAAAAAACAAATAGACTATTCAAAGAAGTTTAGGTCTTCGTCTTATTTCTTTCTATGCTTACACCCAAAGAGAGGTCTTCTTATATTAGCTTTGATGAATATAGGTTAGATAAGTGAGGTGGCGATGAAAATGTGACAGAAGCGACAAATCTAGATCACATTTTCTAACCTCCTATTTTGGATGATTTAGTGGAAAATAATCAGAAGGGAAGTCCTTTTTAATGAAAAATCATTCAGAATAAAAAAAACTTTTCTAAATAAAAAGAACATTTATGCATATTTTTTCTCGTTGTTTGACAATGCAATTTTTATTCCACGTAAATGACTTACTTTTCATTTATTTTCCACTGAATCATCTAAAAGAGGAGATCTAGAAAATGTAATCTAGTTTTGTCGCTTATGTCATATTATTCTCCACTACATAGTACTATCCCCTATATATCTCCTATAAATATGAGAAGCCCTCTCTTCGGGTGTAAGCAAAGATAGAAATCCAAAAGAGACATAAACTTCTTTAAATGGTCCAACTGTTTTTTCTTCTCATTTTGCTTTTAATGGAAAAACAAGATTTAGGTGTTGATTTTTTCTACTATTCTTTTAGTTTCCCACTTGCTTCTACTTCTATTTTCGTAATTTGGATCTATGTGGACTTCAAATTTGTAGAGTATTAACATTATTTCGGGGGTGCATGACATGGAAAACTTTACATCTCTTCTAAACTAGCTTTTGACAAGTTTGGGAAATTGGAACTTGAAAAAGAAACTCTGAGAACCAAATTACGTAGTAAACGGAATCAAAAAATTCTATGAAGTCACTCAAGGTGTTTTTCCCCATTTCTGATTTTTGTTGTCTAAATGGATCAGTGAACACAAATACTAGGGCTCAAGAAACTTTGATAATTATACATAAATAAGTGATTGTCACCTTAATTTTATAATTATGAAATCAATAGATCTATCTATCTACTTGGAAAAAGAGGGAAAATTAGAGCAAAACAAAAATTCATATTACTAAATCGACTAATATGGAATTCACGTATAGTTAATTGATTGAGTAAATAATATTGAAAAGAGATCCATGGATGAGCTTTTCTAGGAACATCTGACTTCTTTTATGATTATGCTACAAAACTCTTTGTCACTTCCTAGTAACCATAGGATTGTAGTCCTTTCAACGGTTTCTTAGGGACTGATCCACACTATTGACTAACACAGGAAACCTTCCACTATGAGAAAAGCAAAGGGAAAAACATAACTCTCTTTAAATGCTAATTCTTTTTTTACTTTAGGTCATCGTGTGCTCTATATTTTTTATCGGTCTCTCCTCCTATGTTCTCATTTATGATCAATAAAATTCTTCCTTAAAAGGAGCTAACCTACTCGTGTACAGTGACAAAGATAGCATAGCGACACCTGGTTCATTTGAACCTAGTACTTTCTGCGAAAAAATAAATTTGTGTAAAATGTACTAATAATGCAATAAATAATAGGTATGAACGTATAACTTTAGAAATACAATGTGTTCAATGCTAAGAGCTTTAGAGTTGAACCCATAAAACTTAAATTCTGAATCCGTCTTTGCTCGTGTTGGCATGGAAGTCAACTGATAAACTATGGCTAGAACGACCACAAGATTGAAATTTCAAACTTCAGTTCCCAGCCAAATGGATCAGCTAAAGCATCTCATCAGGTCTATATCACATTTAATCCAAAATTCTCCACCAAAATAAGGAATTGAAGGGAAAAAAAGAACGAAATAGTAACGCATAACAATAGATATTCATATATTTTTAACAAGTAGATTGACATATCTATTGAGTTCATCGAGGTAAAAAGAAGGTGACCTTCACATATTTAAGTATAATTGTTAAAGCTTCAAGTTTTCGCATATCGGTTGACTGATCCATTTATTCGACGAGAAAAACTCTAAAGGGGGAAAACATCTGGAGTGATTACATAATATTTTATGTTTCTATTTTATAAGGAATTTTTTGCCAAAAATTTCTTTTCATGATTCAATCTTCCAAATTTGCCAAGTGCTAGTTTAGAAGAGTAGTAAAGTTTTGCATGTCATGCACCCCAAAACAATGATAATGATCTACAATTTTAAAGCCCACATAGATCCATATCAAGGAAACAGAAAAGTGAAAACAAATAGGAAACTAAAAGAATGGTAGAAAGAATCATTACTTAAATCTTGATTTGCTTTTAAAAGTAAATTGAGAAGAAAAAATAGTTAGACCATTCAAAGAAGTTTAAGTCCTTCTTATTCCTTTTTTTCCTACACCCGAAGAGAGGGCTTCTCATATAGGTTGGATATATAATGGGAAGATAGGTCAGGTGGTAGAGAATAATGTGATATAATCGATAAAACTACATCACATTTTATAAACTCTTCTTTTGGATGATTCGGTGAAAACTAATCAAAAGTTAAGTCATTTATGTAGAGTTAAAAGTGCATTTTCATACCACGAGAAAAAAAATTTAGAATAAAAAGAAATTTTCTAAATTAAAATAAAATTTCAGAATGCTTTTTCTCATGGTATGACAATTTAGTTTTTACTCTACATAATTGAATTACTTTCTTATTATTTTCCACTAAATCATCCAAAAGTGGAGATCTAGAAAATGTGATCTAGTTTTGTCGCTTCTATCACATTATTCTCCACCACCTGGTAATGTCCCCTATATATACATACCTATATGAGAATACGTTTCTTCGTGTGTAAGCAAAGAAATAAATCAAAAAGAGACCTAAACTTCTACAAATGGTCTAATTGTTTTTTCTTCTCATTTTTTTTTAATGAAAGATCAAGATTCAGGTACTGATTTATTCTACCATTCTTTTAGCTTCCTTCTTGCTTTCACATTTTTGTTTTCTTGATTTTGGTTTTGTGGGCTTTAAAAATGCAGAGCATTAACATTGTTTTGGAGGTGCATGAAATGCAAAAGATTAATGCTCTTCTAAACTAGCTTTAGACAAATTTGGAAAATTGAAACATGAAAAAGAAACTTTGGGTGAAAAATTACTTAAAAAATAGAATCAAAAAATTCTGTGAAGTCACTCAAGATGTTTTTCCCCTTGTCTAATTTTTCTTATCCAATAAATGGATCAATCAACAGAAATGTTAGGGCTCAAAAAACTTTTAAAATCATATTTAAAAAAGTGAGTTTGCCTTTTTTTTATCTTGATGAAATCAATAGATCTGTCTACCTACTTGTTAAAAAAATATGAATATCTACAGCTAGGAAGTATTGTTTTCTTCTTTTTTCCTTTAGTTCCTTGTTTTGGTGAAGAAATAAGGATAAAATGTGATATAGACTTGATGAAATATTTCAGCTAATCCATTTGGTTGAGAAGTGGAATTTGAAATTTCAATCTAGCGGTCATTCTAGTCATAATTTATCGGCTGACTTCCATGCCAACACGAGCAAAGACGGATTTAGGATGTAAGTTCAATGGGTTCAACATTGGTGTTACATTTCTTATTATCTGTTTGGAGAGGGTTAGAGACTTCAGTAGATAGCTAGGAGATTAGGTTTTTTCTTTTAGTCATTATCATAATAACTAGTTATAGTTGTTCCTATTTTCTAGGCATGTTTGTAGTGTTTTTGTAGTCCATGTTCTTTAGTTGTACTGGTCCACTTCTGATTCAATTATACTTGATATTTCAGTTTTAATAACATTGGTAAATAAACCCTACTTCTTAAGGGACATGTGAGAAACTTGTGAAGTTCTTTTCTAAGTGTTTTATCCAAATTTGTTTCTACAAAACACGATTAAAACAATGGAGAATGCTAGCTTTTTTTTTCTGCTATTAATCCACCAGTTTTCGACGGAGAAACTATCAACCATGGGCAGTGAAAATTGAATCTTATTTGGAGGCCTGGAATTTGTGGGAGGCAGTCTAGGAAGACTATGAAGTGCTTCCTCTCCCGGGAAATACAATTATGGCTCAGATTAGAACACACAAGGAAAAGAAAACAAGAAAATCTAAAGCTAATATCATGTCTCTTTGCTACATTTTCTATCACCATGTTCAGGATAATAATGACATGTAATTCATCCAAAGAAAGTTGGGATTTTCTTCAAGAAAAAGTACCAGAGAGATAAAAGTAGTGAACTTAGTTAGAGAATTCGAGATGTAGCGTATGAAGGAATCCGAAATCATTAAGAATTATTCTGACAGGTTACTTGAGATTGCCAATAGGTAAGGATACTTGGAACTAAACTTACTAATAATAGAATAGTTCAAAAGGTACCTGTAACTTTATCCGTGAGTTTTGAGGAAACTTTTGCTTTATTGGAAAATACAAAACATCTATCACAATTCAGGCTGGCGGAGTTATTGAGTGCACTGGGGGCACAAGAACAACGAAGGATGATGAGGCAAGAGGGATCTATTGATGGAACCTTTCAAACGAAGTTGCAATTTTTTTTAGGTGTCCATGGAAATAAAGGAAAAGAAAAGAAAGGGAATTATGGAAACTACGAAGCTACAACACAAGAAATAGTGTTGTTGCAACCGATAACAACAAAGAAGGTAAATATCCTCCCTGCCAACATTGTGGGAGGATAATTCATCCACACTTCATGTGCTCAAGAAACCCTGATATGAAATGCAGGAAGTGACACAAACTTTGTTGGAATTTAGATGAATTTCAAAGATTGGATAGAAAATTAGAATGTCTGTAACATTTAGGTCATTAGATTGGAACTGAACAAATATGTTCAATTATTTTTGTGAATAAGCTGAGTTAAGCACGTACTCACTATCCCTTATTCTCCACAACAAAATGAAGTGAGTGAGAGAAAGAATAGAAAAATCATGGAGATGTCAATATGCTTGTTGCATGAGAAGAATCTACCAAAGAAGTTTTGGGTTGAAGAAGCAAACACTGTTGTTTTCTTGTTGAATAGATTGCCTACGTAGGTAGTGGAATGAAACACTCCATTTGAGGCATGGTATGGTCTCAAACCTATTTTGAAAAACATCAAGATATTTGAATGTCTATGTTTTTCTTATGTTCCACGGGTTAGGAGAGACAAGTTAGATAAGAAGACAAGTTGAGGAATCTTCATTGGCAATAGATTATTTTCTAAAACTTACAGGATATTTCAACCGCAATCAGGTAAGATTATAGTAAGTAGAGACGTTTAATTCCTTTAAGATGAGCAATGTGACTTCAATCAGGAGTCTCTAGTTAAGAATAATAATTCACAGCTTGATTATGATGAATTCGTGGATGATCAGCCTATTAGGGGTACAAGGTCACTCTTTGATACTTATCAAAGTTACAATGTTGCTGTTTTTGAACATGCATAATATGAGGAAGAAAAAATGGATAACAAAAAAAAATATAAATACAATGAAGGATGAGCTGGACATGATAGGTTTGCCCCAATAGCCAAAATGGATACAATTCAAATGCTTTTGGCTATAGCGGCACAAAAAAATTGGAATTTTTTTCAAATGGATAGTCTGGCTTCTTGAATGGTCTACTTGAGGAAGAAATTTATACCGAACAGCTAGAAAAGTTCAGAGTGCCAAACAGGATGATATGGTTTATCTATTAAATAAATATCTATTCGGATTAAATGAAGGTCCTAGAGCTTAGTACAGCCGAATGGATAACCATATGCTAGACTTAGGCCTTGAATTTTTTAAAAGTGAAATTGATTCTTTATGTCAAGAAAGTTTTATTTAACATTATTATTATTTCTCTTTATGTCGATGATTTACATGTGACAAGAAATAATGTTGCACTGATTGAAGAATTCAAGGAGGAGCCGATGGAAGCCTTTGAGATGACTGATCTTTGCGAGATGACTTATTTTTATAGAAATAGAGATCAAGAAAACTCAAAATAAAGTCTTTGTTTGTCAAAAGAAATATAAAAGGGAGATTCTAAATATATTTAGAATGGAAGAAAGCACGAGTGTGTGTACTCCAATGAATCAAAAACAAAAGTTGAAAAGGGATAATGGAGCCAAACTAGTTGATATAGGATAATATCGAAGCTTAATGGGATGCTTGATGTATCTCACAACAACAAGGCTTGACATCTTATTTTTTGTGAGTGTTTTATCCACGTATTTAAATTGTGCAAGTAGTTGTGGCTGTCTGTCACGCCCCGAGGCTACCCCCAAGAGGCGGACACGGGATCTAGGATCACGAGTGACCCAAATCTAACCCTACTGGCATATCATAAGCATACTAGATAAACTGAAGTAAGGAAATACTGCGCGGAAGCTTTAAACATCATGTAAACTGAAAATGATGGGGAATACCCATTTTAAATCTTAATATATAATCTGAGAGTTTAAAGACAAATGAAAATATCAAACTCCAAGTTAAAACTGAATCTAACTATGTTTGAAATAAAGCCTCTAACTGACTAGAAATGTTGGGAAATGCCCCCAACTAGATCTAGCAAAAACTGAAACTAAATACTAAAAGTAGAAAGGAAACATGTTTGTCGTCCTCGAAGTATGAGGACTCACCACTGATGCTCCTGAGCTGAAGATCAGGAACCAATCTATGCGTGATCTCCTGAGCTGAGGACCTGAACCTACATCACGAGAAGATCTAGCTTAAAGTATGCGTCATTACTTCAAAAGAGTGGTTAAGTATCTTAAAGGAACTCTAACCTATGACAACAAAAAGTTAAAATTTCAAACTTTGTGGATATTCTGATAGTAATTGGGGCAGGTCAGCTGGTGATATGAAAAGTACTTCTAGTTATTGCTTAAATTTTGGATCAGTGTGTTTCTCATGGTGCTCAAAGAAACATGAAATAGTTACACAATCAACAGCTGAAGCAGAATTCATCGCAACAACATCTATTGTTAATCAAGTACTACGGCTTAGAATTTTTTTGATCAATTTGCAGTTGAAGCTGGAGGAAAACAATAAGATCCTTGTGGATAATCAAGCTACCATAACCATTTCCAAAGATCCCGTGTTTCATGGAAGGACCAAGCATTTCAATATCAAAATTTATTTCTTGAGAGAAGTGCAGAAACATGGTGACGTGGTTTTACTCTATTGCAAATCAGAGGTGCCGGACATTTTTGCCAAGTCATTCCATGTTAGAAAGTTTGATTTTCTTAGACATCTATTTTGAGTGGTCATGACCCATACCGTAGTGATTGGCACCCACACTAACCCTCCGATGGGAGAACCACTACTACAACCAAAACCAAGCAACTAAACCAAAAACTAAGGCATTTAAGTTACGGAAGCAAGTTAAATACTAAGAAAAGAAATACGGAGTTCCCATAAACTCCAACAAAAGTCTAATAATGAAGGAAGAAATAACCTAGAACCTGAAAGTCAATGTACCATAACATCTAAAGTTCAACAAGTCTAAACAAGAAGGGATACAACCCCAAACTAATGCACTAATAACTAATAGAACATAGTATAAGTCTGGAAATGGTGGACATAGACGAAAGAGAACAATGGCAGCTCGGAAGAATTGGCTCACCCTTGAATTCGAACGCTCACTAATCTCCTAAGCGAGGTTTGTCAGAAGCCGCTTAAAGATGCCATGTACTCAACAAAAATAAGAGCATGTGCAGTATCAATACACAACCATAGTGTACTGGTAGGATCACGCGGCTATCCCACTAAGTGTAACATAAGTAAGTTAATACAACATTAGAAACATGCAAAATACTGAACATATACAATATTGATTATCACATGCTCAACAATATTCACAATTATAACAAGTCATTCGTCCTCTCAAGGAACACAAACCCAAATAGTTAGCATATCGGAACGTGGCACCCGATCCAATGTTTATGACAAAACGTGGCAACTGATCCCATAATTATGCTAGAACGTGGCAACCGATCCAAGTTAGTTATGCCGGAACGTGGCAACCGATCCATTCAACACACCACAATCACAATCACAAGTATATCCTCAAGATCATACATTTAAGTCATGATTTCATGGTAATCATCATTCATCTATCTCATTTACAACAAGTGTGATCAACAATGAAAAATTCGCATACATGCAAGTATGATAATGACGCAAGAACAAACATACATCACACAATCATAGAATCGCAACCATCACCTACCTCGAAACAAGCTTAAAACCCTAAGAAACTTGATCCTTCCCTCTCCGAATTCATTTCTCTTGTTCTTGTTCTACAAACAATCAATATAATATGGGAATCAATAAATAATCATTAATTACCCGAATTACTACCAATTCTATGAACCTTATATCAAACCCATGATCCTATTTATCCAAATTAGGGTTGTTTCCATCATAGAATCTATAACAACCCCCCCCCCCCATCAATATTTACCCATTCTATTACGTTCTACGGATCGAAACATGGATTCGAGGAGTGAAAAGCTTACCTTTAGCCTCAAGAATTGTGAAAAATGAGTAGGAGTTGTCTGGGATTCGTTCCTTAGCTCTAAATATTGAAAAGTGCCAAATAATGTCGTTTAGGGGTTTATATATGACTTGAAGTTACGTTTGTCCCGCCACAGCGGCCACCACCCCGCTACAGCGGCCCCTTCAGAGCGACCAAAATCCCCGCCAAGGCGGGTTTCATGAAACAGAGAGCTATTTAAAGAATTCCAGAATCCCCATTTAACAACACACCTCTAACCAACGATGCTTAGAAAATACCGTTTATGCTAAGGTCAATTCTGGGAGTTCTACTCGCCCGAATTCAATTCCGTAAAGTCGTATAGATTCCTGAACGAGTTATCTAACCACTCATGTAACCTGAATTATAATTAAATCACCCGATTGTTACCAGATTTCTCTACACCTTAATGACTCCGATTTCGTCCAAAATCTGGACTAGGTTGGGAAAATCCAAATACTATGAAAAAGTTCTCCATCCCCAAATTTTCCCCCGTTGGCTTTTCTATAACGACGGGAAGAGGTTGTTACAATAGATTCCAATTTACCCATCACTCATCCCTGAGTGATTAAACCTAGGAAAATAAGCCAAGGAAGAATGAAGTAATACCTGAATCGCTGAACAATTGGGGATACTTATCTCGCATGTCTCTCTCGGTTTCCCAAGTAGCTTCCTCAACTGGACGATGTTCCATTGAACTTTCACGGACTTAATCTCCTTGGTCGTCAACTTACGCACATCACGATCAAGAATTACAATCAGTTCCTTCTCATATTGGAGGTCCTTGTCAAACACAATTGAGTCCCACTTTATAATATAATCCCCGTCACCATGATATCTCTTCAACATGGACACATGAAATACCAGATGAACTCCGAATAAATTAGGAGTTAAAGCCAATGTATACGCTACTGGTCCCACACATTCAAGAATCTCAAATGGACCAATGTATCACGGACTTAGCTTACCTTTCTTACCAAATCTCATCACCCCTTTCATGGGTGATACCTTAAGAAGAACATTCTCACCAGTTTCAAATGCCATGTCTCTTACCTTATGATCTTCATACTTCTTTTGTCTACTCTTGGCTGCTAAAATCTTAGCTTGAATGCTCCTCACCTTATCTTGAGCATCCTTCACTAAATCTACCCCCAAAAGTTTCACATCTCCAGCCTGAAACCACCCTATGGGTGATCTACATCCCCTCCCATAGAGTGCCTCAAATGTAGTCATATCAATGCTGGAGTGATAACTATTATTTTAGGAGAACTCACACAAACGTATGAACTTATCCCAATGCCCTCCAAAATCAAGCACACATGCCCTCAACATGTCTTCTAATACTTGAATAGTCCTCTCCGACTGCCCGTCTTTCTGTGGATGGAAGGTTGTACTAAAAGTGATTTGTGTGCCCAATTCATCATGCAATTTCCTCCAAAACTTGGATGTGAATTGGGTACCACGGTTTGAGATGATAGAGAGGGGCACCCCATGCAACCTCACTATCTCTTTCACACAGACCTTAGCAAATTGCTCAGCGTTATAATCTATTCTTACCGGAATAAAATGGGTTGACTTAGTCAATCTATCAACCAATAACTAAATAGAATCAAACTTCCCCAAAGTCTTCGGAAGAGAAACCACAAAATCCATGGCTATTCTTTCCCACTTTCATTCCGGAATTGGCATTCTCTGAAGCAAACCTACATACCTTTGATGTTCATACTTCACTTGTTGACAATTTTGACACTTTGCCACAAACTCCGCTATATCCTTCTTCATGCCCGGCCACCAATAAATTCTCTTCAAACCTCAATACATCTTGGTTACACCAGGATGAATAGAATATCACGAACCATGAGACTCTACCAACAATTTCTCAATCAAGTCATCTACTCTAGAAACACATATTCTTCCCTTAAAATTGAGCACACCATCCGCATCAAGAGTGATCTCTTGTACCTTACCATTCACAGTCTTCTTTCTAAGCTCCTCCAAATTCTCATCCTCAAATTGTTTGGCCTTGATCTCCTCAATTAATGTGGCCCTCACTTCAATGCTAGCTAACACCCCACCTCTTTTTGAGATGCCCAACTACATGAACTTAGACTCTAAGGTCTGAAGTTCCTTAGCCAAAGGTCTCTTGGATACACTCAAGCAAGCTAAACTACCCATACTCATCATTTTTCGACTCAAAGTGTCTTCCACCACATTAGCCTTGCCCGAATGGTATTGAATGGTAACATCAAAATATATAAGTAACTCCATCCACCTTCGCTATCTCAAATTCAGATCTTTTTGAGTGAACACATGCTGCAAACTATGATGATTCGTAAATACCTCACACTTAACACCATAGAGTTAATGCCGCCAGATCTTAATAGCAAATACTACCACTGCCAACTCCAAACCATGCGTTGGATAATTTCTCTCATGCACCTTCAATCGACGCGAGGCATAAGTTATAAAATTCTTATCCTGCTTCAATACAACACCCAAACTAGAATGTGAAGCATCACTATAAACAATAAAATCCTTACCTTCAAACGATAATGCTAGGATATGTGCGGTGGTGAAGAGAGTCTTGAGCTTTTGAATGCTCTCCTCAAATTTTTCAGTCCATTCAAATGGTATCTCCTTTTCGGTGAAATTTGTCAAGTGTGTGGCAATAGAAGCAAAGTTCTTAACAAATCGATGATAATAGCTAGTGAGTCCCACAAAACTCCTAACTTCCGTCACAGAGCTAGGCCAAACCCAATTCTTAATCGCCTCAATCTTTTGGGGATCTACCATTACCCCTTCTTTTGAAACTAAATGCCCCAAAAATGCAACTGATTTCAATCAAAATTCACACTAAGACAATTTAGCATATAGCTTTTGCTTCCCAAGCACACCCAAAACACTACAAAGATGGTCGGCATGGTCTTTCTCACTTTTTGAATATACCAAAGTATCATCAATAAACACTATGACGAAATAATCAAGAAATGTCTTGAACACCCCGTTCATTAAACTCATAAAAACTGCAGGCGCATTGGTCAAAGCAAAAGATATAACCAAAAATTCATAGTGCCCAAGGCGAATTCTAAACGCCGTCTTGGGCATATCCTCCGGCCTAATTTTCAATTGATGATAGCCAGACCTTAGATCAATCTTAGAGAAAACTGATGCACCTTGCAATTGGCCAAAAAGATCATCTATTCGAGGCAAGGGATAATTATTTTGAATAGTGACCCTATTAAATTGCCAATAATTTATACACATTCTCATACTACTATCCTTAGTCTGAACAAACAAAACTGGAGCACCACATGCGGAAGCACTATGATTAATAAATCCCTTATCAAGAAGCTCTTGGATTTGAGCCTTAAGCTCTCTTAATTCTGCCGGAGGCATGCAATATGGAGGAATATAAATGGGACGAGTACCAGGTTATAAATTAATGCACAAATCTATATCTCTATCTGGAGGCATACCAGGCAAATCATTAGGAAATACTTCTATAAATTTTGACACCATAGAAATAGACTCAATAGATGGAGTCTCAACCTCAACATCCCTAAGATGAACAAAATAAACTAAATAACCCTGCCCTATCAATTTCTTAGCCCAAATGGAGGATATGATCTTAGTTCGCTTAGGCTTGTACACCCCTCCCGCTCTAATTTTTCCCTTTCCCAGAATTTCTAGAGTTACGGACTTAGTATTACAATTAAGTACGGCATAATAGGGGGACAACCAAGTCATGCCTAAGATTATGTCAAAGTCAGTCATATCCAAAATCATCAAATCAGCCCAAGTCTGAAACCCCATAAACAAAATAGGACAAGCACAATAGACATGGGTGACTATGACAGACTCTCCAACTGGGGTAGAAACATGGATAGGGGCATCAAGTATATCACAAATCATATCAAACTCTGAGGAAAATTGCACAAATACATAAGAATAAGTAGAACCCAGATCAAATAACATATTAGCCATCCAGTCAGAGACAAGAATAGTACTTGTGATCACCACGTCAGACACCTCTGCCTCATTCTTGCTCGGAAAGGCATAACACTGAGTCATATCATCTTGACGAACCACTTCCCTCCCTGGTTGCACATTACCTCTGCCTGCATTACTATTTCCTCTACCTCCACAACCTCACTAATTACCTTCTTACCCACCTTGTGGATGCCCTCGACCATTATTACCATTTCCTGCATGTACCACTGCTCTAGTCTGCTGCTGCGCGAATTCAAACACACATGAGTGGGGACAATCTCTCCTCATATGCCCAGGTTCTCCTCAGTTATAACAAGTACGATCAAAAGATGGTTTGCCGCCCATCGAAGGGGTGACTTCCTAGTTATCCTGAAAATTATGAGATGGAGTTTCCGAGTAACTACTTGCAAAGGTAGGCATAGCAGACTGAATTGGCTTGGCTGCAAGCGTTGGCCTTCCGGACCCATTGGAATAAGAACCTTGAAAGTTACCCGAGTTCTTGGTCCTTTTTGCCCATGCCTTAGCTTGACCGTCTCGCCACACCCCCTCCACTTTCTTAACATAGTCTGTCACCTCATTACAGCTTGTCCCTGCAGAAGTCATATGAACAAATAATACTTGCAACTCAAAATTTTGTCCCCTAATAAATAACTGGATTCTCTCTTCCTCAGTAGTTACCAATTGAGTAGTATATCTAGAAAAAACATGGAACTTGGCCTCATAAGCAGCCACAGTCATACCACATTTCTCCAAAGCCATAAACTAATCTTTCTTGCGATCCCTCAAGGTTCTAGACACATATTTCACTAAGAACAGAGTACGAAACTGGATCCAAGTAAGTGGAGGTAAAGTAGAAGATTTGCATTCCATGTAAGCTCTTTACCACTGCTTAGCCTCACCTTGAAGTTGAAAGGACACGAACTCAACCCCATGCTGATGGATAATTCCCAACTTATGAAGCCTCTCATAGGAATCTAAGATGAACTCATAAGCATCCTTGCTCTCAGAACCAAGAAACACAAAAGGCTTTAACTTTTAAAACTTAGTCAACTTTTCATGCTCATTACCAATCATAATAAAACCCAACAAAGGATGGAGGAAAGCATTATTACCTCCAGTCCCGCCCACCTTAGGCGCAGTGCTAGAAAAATAAGGATTAGTAGGAGCTTGAGCAGAAGGACGCACTCCAGGCCAACCAACCCTTTCAAGAATGACATGATTTGTCGAGCTACCATTGGATCTATGTGGGGATTATCTATAGTCTCAGCCTGCACCTCTTCCTCTTGTCCCACATCCTCAACATTCTCAACATCAACATTCTCCTCTTTAATCTCTTCATGATGCGCATGAGGGTTCTCATTCACAAGAGCATTCTCAACAGGAGCTCCATTTTCAGAACGCGCTACTATTCCACGACCTCTACCCCTAGCACTACCTCTACCCCTACCTCGACCGCGACCTCTCTCTGCATATTCCTCAGCTAGAGCATTGATGGGAGAAACGGGCCTAACACCGTTGAATCTAGTATTAACCATCTGCGAACAGAAGAGTGAAGGAGGTTAGATACCAATTTGAATTGCCAGATACCAATTAGAATCAAGTCATAGCACAAAAGGATACAAGATAAAATAGAGATATTTCCTAAAGTCCTATAGCCTCTCGAAGAAAAGTAAAAGTATCCCAGTACCATTCCGCAAGACTCTACTAGAATAATTTTGGTACATCGAGATCAATAATCCTAGGCTCTAATACCAACTTTTTCACGACCAAGACCATCGTGATTGGCACCCACACTAACCCTCCGGTGGGAGAACCACTACTACAACCAAAACCAAGCAACTAAACCAAAAACTAAGGCATTTAAGTTACGGAAGCAAGTTAAATACTAAGAAAAGAAATACGGAAGAAATAACCTAGAAAATGAAAGTCAATGTACCAAACATCTAAAGTTCAACAAGTCTAAACAAGAAGGGATACAACCCCAAACTAATGCACTAATAACTAGTAGAACATAGTCTATGTTTGGAAATGGTGGACATAGACGAAAGAAAACCCATGGCAGCCCAGAAGAAATGGCTTATCCTTGAATTCGAACGATCACTAATCTCCTAAGCGAGGTCTGTCAGTAGCCGCTTCAAGATGCCCTGTACTCAACAAAAATAAGAGCAAGTGCAGTATCAGTATACAACCATAGTGTACTGATAGGATCACGTGGCTATCCCACTAGGTGTAACATAAGTAAGTCAATACATCATTAGAAACATGCAAAATACCGAACATACACAATATCGATTATCACATGCTAAATAATATTCACAATTATAACAAATCGTTGGTCCTCTCATGGGACCCAAACCCAAAAAGTTAGCATACCAAAACGTGGTACCCGATCCAATGTTTATGTCGAAATGTGGCAACCAATCCCATAATTATGCCGGAACGTGGCAATCTATCCAAGTTAGTTATGCCGGAACGTGGCAACCAATCCATTAAACACACCACAATCACAATCACAAGTATATCCTCAAGATCATACATTTGAGTTAAGATTTCATGGCAATCATCATTCATCTATCTCATTTACAACAAGTGTGATCAACAATGCAACATTCACATACATGAAAGTATCATAATGATGCAAGAACAAACATACATCACACAATCATAGAATCACAACCATCACCTACCTCGAAACAAGCTCAAAACCTTAAGAAACCTGATCCTCCCCTTTCCGGATTTGTTCCGCTTGTTCTTTGTCTACAAACAACCAATATAATATGGGAATGAATAAATAATCGCTAATTACCTAAATTACTAACAATTCTATGAACCCTAGCTCAAATCCATGATCCCAATTATCCAAATTAGGGTTGTTTCCACCATAGAATCTGTAACAAAACCCTCCCCCTTCAATATTCACCCATTTTATTACGTTCTACGGATCGAAAAATGAATTCGGGGAGTGAAAAACTTACCTTTAGCCTCAAGAATGGTTAAAAATGAGTAGGAATCACCTAGGGTTTGTTCCTTAGCTCTAAAAATTGAAAAGTGCCAAACAAGGTCATTTAGGGGTTTATTTACAACTTTAAGTCGCGTCTGGCCCGCCATAACGGCCACCACCCCGCTACAGCGGCCCCGCCAGAGCGACGAAAATCCCCGCCAAGGCTGGTTGCATGAAACAATGAGCTATTTAAAGAATTCTAAAATCCCCATTTCACAACACACCTCTAACCAACGACACTCAGAAAATACCCTTTACGCTAAGGTTGATTCCGAGAGTTCTACTCACCCGAATTCAATTCCGTAAAGTCATACGGATTCCTTAACGAGTTATCTAACCACTTATGAAACCAGAATTATAAATAAATCACCCGAATATTACCAGATTTCTCACACCTTAATGACTCCAATTTCGTCCAAATCTGGACTAGGTTGGGAAAATCCAAATATTACAAAAAAGTTCTTCGGCCCTAAATTTCCCCCCGTTGGCATTTCTATAACGACGGGAAAAGGTTGTTACAGTGGGTCAAAAACTTCAGCAGATAATTAGGAGATTAGTTATTTTTTCTTTTGGTCATTATCCTTATAACTAGTTATAGTTGGTCGTATTTCTAGGCATGTTAGCAGTCTTTTAGCACTCCATGTTCAAATAGTTTCCAGTAATTTGAAAGGTGCATGGTTTAAATAGATTTATGAATCACCACATGTAAGTCATTGACCACTATTCCATGAGGTACATCTAAATGATTAATCTTACATGCTACGGTCTGAAATGCCATGCAATACCGAGAAAAGAGAGAATGTACCAAGAGTACATGGAGATGGTTCTTATCCCCACTGTGAGGTCCTCCCTGATTCCTTGTAACTCCTGGACAAGATTGGCTGTATCAAATAATATGTTTTATAGGAAACCACTACATTAGCTGATAAACCTCAGCATGAAGCAGTGGGATCATTTAAGAATTGGGGCTGCTGATGAAGGCTATCCAAACTATGGATTTGGTCTAGAAACCTGAATTTCTACTTTCATTTTAAATGTTTTTCCCGTCAGCATCACCTTCCACAAGACAAAAATATGTATGTTTTGAAAAATGTTTATCATATTGATGCTTTTGAGTTTATCTCGTGTTTTGTGTTGAGAGATAGCATTTTACATTAGTGTTTCATATGCTAAAAATGTTTATCAAATTTTTTAATGTACTTTGTGGTAATTAACTTAAAGAAATGCAAGAAAACAGATCAGAAATGTCTTGAGTTGTTAGATTATTTCTAGTATCTATGACAATGGGACAAAACACAAATGCTTTCTTAGCATTATAGTGATTCTTTTTTTTTTCAATATTTTCTCTTTAGATCACAATTAAGTGTAATGACCCGAGAGCACCCCCTAGTCGTTACCGGCGTATTCGACCTCTCGGAGGTCTTATACAAGCCCTTAGCATTCGTCAATACATTATCATAGAAAAATAGCGGAATATTTAAAACTTTTCAAGACTTAGAAAGTCACCTCATAAAACCTTTAATACACAATCGGGATACTACGTCTCAAGGTAGCCATCTTAAAACACGACTACAACACAAGAGGAACACATCCCTTACAATACAAAAGGGACTACTATCTAGTACAATGAACTTAAGGAAACTCCTCAACATAAAGGTCCTTGAATCTTTAAGGATACATTCGAACTTGGGAATAGTAAGCCAAGCTCATCACTTCTAGGAAAGTCCTTTAGCCACCACCACCACCACCTACACTTGGTGTAAAAAGATGAAGAAGAATAGTGTTAGTACAAGAATGCACTAAGTATGATAACCATGCAAAAACATGTTTTTAAGAGGACATTTAATTGGAAACCATGCATCATGCCTTTTTAGAGATACTTCATGAACCTTTAACACATTAGGCACAATATAAACCACATACATCATCATACACATAGAAACCATTCCTAATAGCACATAAGCCACTTATAACATTTTAGGCACATTCAATGCATACAATACATTACCTTCCTCTTTATCTTAACTCCTTTCCTCAAGAAACCGTTAGGGAATACTTGGTACAATGTATCACCTTAAGGTTACCAAAGGTGAACTTACATATAGCCTTAAACAATACAACCACATATATTCATAGAGTCATAAGCACACCATAAGACATAATCTTCACATAGGAACCATCACCTAAGACAACCCCCAAGTCACACTAGTGCAATGTGCAAGTAGCATCCCATAATACTACTCACACCAAGTGTTCCTAG
>JAJOOO010007642.1:0-34599 GCA_029582685.1 Solanum piurae
AAAGTTATGACCATCTGAAGTTGACCCATCAACAATTTTCAGCTAACTGGCTGCTGACTCTCATCTACGGTCAGACCTACGGACCGTAGATCGATTGATGGTCCGTGCTGTTCAACCCTCAATCGGGACTGAAGCTAGGCTTTAGAGGCATCGATCCATGGACACGAACTACGGTCCGTTACTTGACCTACGGACCGTAAGTCCGGCCGTGGGTCAACACTTAGCCAAATTTTCTGACTGAGTTCTGGGGAAGTTTTCTGTCACGAACCACGGACCTGCAGGATGGACCGTGAGTCCATCAACGGTCCGTGGATGGTGTCCGTGAGTGCCACCTGTAACACCAGAAATCTGAAATCTCTATTTTCGGATACGGAGTGTTACGAAAGACTTTTCTACTTGAGTCTCCACCTCAAAGCTCTCTCGATGCTTAATCTAAATCCCAACAGAATAGAGAAAAATCAAATATCATTATAACATAGGAAATGCAATGATCAATTCTAATCCACATGTTAAATATCAAAACATAGAATAGCTCTTTAAATTACAATTCAAGCATAGGTGAGAATACCTTTCACCAATGTGAATCCACATGTGAGAAACACCTTTCACAATCATGATCATATTTGTATATGAGAAAACTCTTACAACAAAATTGATACTTTCATCTAAAATCATCCTAGTATTATAAACATCATTTTCATAAGCATGCATAATCCTTCAAAATTAATAGCTCATGGGTTCATGGGTTCTTCATAGGTTCATAGTTGAAAAATCATGAATCATGCATGAGTCCATATGCTTTTAACTAAATATCATGTAATTAGTTAAATCATGCAATGGAAGATCAAAACAACAACTTGAATCATAATTGGATGAAATTCCATGGAAAATTAAGAAGAACCCTAATTTGACCGATTGGATTTGAATTGAGAAATTGAAAACCTTGGGGACCCTATGGAGGAATGGACTCCATGGTTGAATACCCACATACCTTGCTACTCAAAGACCAAGATTAATGGTGAATTGAAGAACTTGAAGTGAAGCCTAACTTCTTCTTCTTCCTTAGGTTAAGAGGGAATTTAGGAGAATGAATTTTGTTGAGTTATTGGGAAATAGGAGAATGTGTTTAAAGTGGGTAGATTTAGGAGTTAAAGTTTTTATACAGGGCTTTGTATGAAGGCCAAAATGACATAGAATAGGCTTAAAATATATAATGAAAGGAACCAAAAGCCCCTAAGAAATAACCACCGGGCTGGTCTACGGATCAGACGTACGAATCATAGAACTTTCTGTGGTCCGTACTGGTCAACCTTAGACCAAGTACTAGGACCTTCTTATTTCCCCAATTTTGATAGAACACTTATACGGTCCTTAGGACTTCCTCTAGTCCGTAGACTCTAATAGTAGAACTCAACTTGAACCCCAAAATTTCACCAAGTCTGGATTTTTTCTACGGAACACATCTATGACATGTAGACCAGACAACTAACTGGTCAACCATAGGATGAGGTACTCGACTTGATTTTAAAAAAAAAATTTCCCCCTTTCTACAAGACTGGTTTATGTCCCAAAAAAAAACTTTCTACGAACCGTAGACTTGTCTTGTAAACCTGAACTAGTAGACAAAATTTATGAAATCTATTTCCTTTTCAAAATACGAGGTGTTACTTGATCTTAGGCATATTTATATGCCTAGAATGCTAATTATGCCCGCATCTACGCCTAGTTTCAATCTAAAATGTATTTGTTTGTAGTCTTATCGAATCATTTGCTTAGGAGAAACGAGCATAAAAAGGGATAAAGGAAGAAATCTGAAGATTCGAGTCAAAAGAGAACAACGAAGAAGCTGAGGAAAATGCACCAAGGCATTTAGGTGTTCTCTCCACGTCGCACGGAGGAATACAAGTTTTGGGTTGCAAAATGCCTTGTGCTGCTCGCACGTCGCGTAGAAGGCAAAAGTAGCTTGAATTCGGAATTTGGATGGCATCGCGCGTCGCGCACCTAAGTACCAGATTTGGCCATTTCGACTTTCAGTATAAATATGGTTTTATTTCATTTAATTAGGCATCTTTTTCTTAGGGTTTGAAAGAAAGACGATTTGGAAGAGAGTTTTCTTCAGAGTTAGGGTTATTTCTCAAACTCTTTTCCTTTCAATCGTTTGATGATTCATAACCATTGTATGATTGATCATTGGACTATGAGTATCTAAATACCCTAATTCTAGGGCTGTGGCTACAGGATGATTGTAATTGATTGATTGTTGTTGGGTTTATTATTGACTATCACATGAATCTATATTATGTTCGTATTTTCCTTATTTCATGATTGATCAGCATAGAAATAAATTTATTATCCGAATTAAACTCGGGAGAGGAATAAAAGGATAGAACGTGGGGAATAAGGAACATGTTGAACTCTAAATAGCTAGGGTTGATTCGTTTCTAGGATAGGTATATACCTACAGACCTCGCTTGGGTCACTATACAGGAAGATAACTTAAAACTCGGTAGGTAATCAGTCTATCCCCGCTCAACGATGTAGTTAGGGTGTTATCTATCGTAGGCGATTAGAGGTCTGGAGACCATGATCATACATCTAAACCTGTGATTCATTGATTCGACAGTTAATAATTACCCACATAAATTATATTGATTGCATTAATCCTGATAGAAGCTGCAGCCCTGGATCTTTTCCAAATCATTATTTGAAACCCTTGAAATTAAATCTTGTTATTTACATTTTGTTTTAAAATTTAGAAATAGAATAAACAACTTTTTAAATCAGGAAATACATTTGTGGTTAACTGAGAACTAGAGAAATGGATAGTTTCTAAGTGTGAGTTCCTGTGGGTACGATACCCGGCTCTCAAAAAGAGTCACTTTATTACTTGTACGATCACGTACACTTGCGTGTGCGATTAGACCACAGCAACTATATCTCTCCCTTGGGAACATTCATCCTCGAATGGAACTCAAGGAAAAATAAAGAGGGTGGGTATGAGATCTAATAACCCAACATTAATATAATCACATAAATGAACATAATCAATGAGGAAATCAACTCCAAGCTACATACTCAAATATAATTTCATTAAACATACATGCATGCTTAAGGAAACATGAGAATGACTAAGACACATGAATCTGCAAGAATGAACCACGAGGATCTTAATATCTCAAGCTAGAATGCGATCGGAGGGAAAGATATGAGGATATTGTGACATCATAATGACCTCGGCCTTCCAAGTAGCACCCTAAACCATTTGATTCCTCCACAACACCTTTACAGATGTAAATTCTTTGTTCTCAACTTTCTAACTTGCCGGTCTGAAATCTCAACTGGAACTTCTTCGTAAGACAAACTTTCTTTTATACCAAGACTATCCAATGGTACAATAGATTTAAAATCCTCGATACACTTCTTCAATAAGGAAACTAGATGCACCGACGATAAATCGGAGAGCAAGTCTACTTCATAAGTTAGCATTTGTAATTCAAGGAAACTTGACTAGGCGCCAAATCGGTGATCCAAACTAGTATTAAACATTTGTCTCAATTTATCTTTTATGTTAAATATTTTGTTATACTCTCTCTTCTTAACTTACTTATTGGTGAGTTGACTTGTATGTAGAAATAGTCGACTGTCAGTTTAAGAAAAGATTATGATTTACTCACCACCACCCCTCTTGAGTTTCACAAAGTTGGAAGAGTTTCACTGCCACACACAATCTCTAGCACAACAAACTTTATCTTTATGGCCACTATGTCACACTCCCTATCACAGTCAATACTTAAACAAAAAAATTAAGACTAAAGGGTCATATGTAACACCTCGGGTTTTGAAAAATGAAGAGAAGAAATTTTTGGACTGCAATCTGGTTCTACGAGTCTCAACTATGAATTTTAGAAGCTTCTATGGAAAGGGGGAATATTTTCTTAAATTCAAGTCCCAGTACCTTTTCGATAATTAAATAGTACGGTTTGTTAGTCTTTGTACGAGTCGTAGATAGGTCTCATAGGTGAGTTCCATACTTAGTGAAATTTTGAGAGTTAAATTGGGTTCTACAATTAGGGTCTACGGATCGTAAAAGGTTCTATGGGTCGTAGACCAGTCTCATCAAAGTTGGTTCAATTTTAACAAGTTTTGGTACTTTACTACGGTTGACCATTATGGTCCATAGAAAGTCCTATGGACCGTAGGGAAGGTCGGCATTTATTTTTAAGGGAATTTTAAGTCTTTTCCCAAATTGATTAATGTTTAAACTAGGTCATTTTGGTCCTAGTCCTAAGCCCTATATAAGTCTTTTAGACCCTAAAACTTCCCATCCTAAATTAGTCCCCTAAATTCTTAAATTCTCTCCAAGATCACCCCTAAAATATTCTTAAGAACTAAGGAAGGATAAACCTAGGGTTTGGCTTCAAGAACTCAAATTCACCATAGCAATTGGTCTTTGAACTCTAAGGTATGTTAATATTTACCTATGGAGTTTTTTTCTTCATAGGGTTCCTAAAATATCCATTTTTTGTAAATATAGATTATTTCAATCTTCATGGGTTCTTTTCAATTTTAATCAAATAGATTGTCTTCTATCTATTTATGCATGTATTGAAGTAATTACATGTTTTGGAGTTAAATTCATATGAACCCATGCATGATCCATGAATTTTAGACTATGAACACATTATTAAGCTTCTGAACTATGGAAGACGAATTTATGAAGATATGCATGTTCTTTCCTTGGCATTGACATATATGATCTAAGGTTTCTTTGAGAGTAAAGCATCGATGTTGTTGTTGTTATTGTTGTGCAAGGTCATTCTCACATAAAGGATTCATATGGTTGAAATGTTTTCTCACCTAATTTGAACCAAGATTTAGGAGCTATTCTAAATGAACTCTAGCTTGGATTGGTTACTTTATTGTGTATTCCATGGGTAATAAGATAAATATGATTAATGATTATTTTGCAGGATTTACTCTTAGCACTAAGAAGATATTGAGATGGGAACTCTCCCATTAGTAGAGATCGGATTTCTAGTAGCAATATATCTATCTCATAACTATGTTCCACCATAGGTTTGTCTTACATAGACATAAGATAGTGGATCCAATTTAGCACAAATGTATGGTTCTTATCTTGGCAAGTAAGGACATCTCTATTCGGTGTGGGATAGACACTAGATTTCATGTTATAAATCACATGGTCTATGTCGGTTATATGGTACACTTCCCACAACAATGAACTAAGGTTACTTTCTAAAGTATCTCACAAGTGTTTTAAAGATGTTTAGCTTGCATTGACCATGATTATGGCTTATGTTTTCTAACTTGTTATCCTACGATTAAGCTTGGTCGTTGTGTCATGTAAAGTCCTTTTTAGCATGATTTATAACTCTTATTCATTGTTATCATACTTAGTACATTTCATGTACTAATGCATACTTGTGCTCACATTGTTTCACTAATGTAGGGTCTGATGCTCCTACCTCTCATACTCGTGGCTAGTTGAATCTATTGGCTTTTAAACATTGGTGAGTCCTCATGTTTTGAGGACCAAGACACTTTTATGACTATCTTTATTTTCAGTTGTTCAGACTTTGTATGTGATGTATGGGTTACGTACTTCTCCTAAAACCAGTTAAGTCTCTTCTTCAAATAAGAAGCCAATATATGCAACATGAACAAATCTTTTTACAAATAAAATTCTTCCATAAACACACAAGAGTAAGGGTTTGTTTGGAAAGCCACTAGATAATTAGAATTGGTGTAATTACTAGGATAATAGTTACCACCTTAGTAATTTCACACTTCAGTAATTACATTGACCTTTTTGTTTGTCATAGTGTAATTACAAATGTATTGTTTGATTGCATAATTGCAATCATAAGGTTATATTTAATTTTATGAATAAAAGTTAATCATCTAAAATTAAAATTTATATTAGACAAATGGGAGACTTCAACTAATCTAATACAGTACACCTATGATCGGGTAATTATAAATAATAGTGAATCAAATATTTTAAATATATTATCTTTTGAAAATATATTAATCAACAAACATATGTTCTTAACTAATTTATTTTAAAAAAATTATTTGTGTTTTTCAAATTAGTATATATTAATTAAATTAATAATAAAAACTAAAAGTACAAGATTTCTATGAGCATCATAAAATAAATGTTTACAAAAAGATTAATATTATAAATATAATGTCATAAATTATGAAGATATTTGACCAACAGATAATCTATAGAGTCTAACTAAAAAATAAATGACTTGCAATGTAAAGTATAAAGTCAATACTACTAGAACAAACAAAATTGAAAATATAACATCAGTTCTAAATTTGAAAAGAAATTTAATGTAATACTTTTATGTCAAATTTCAACATAACATAATATAAATGTTATTTGAAATAAAAAAAAGAAAAATGTAAATCTATAACCTTATTTAATAATGAATTTTTCTTCAATTAAAAATTAGAATACTAGCAAAAATATGCTAGTAAAAAGATAAACATAGAATAAATAAATAAAATAGATAAAATACAAAAAATTGCATGGAATCAAAAGAAGTAAAGGTTGAGAATAGGAAACAAAATATAAATAGTATAAAAAAAAATAGATTTTTTGAAGAACAAAAATAAAAAAGAATTTAAAATACTAGAACTTATAATAAATTTTAAAAAATAATAAAAAGAAGAAATTAGAAGGTAATCAGGTTGTAATTACACCATGTAATTACCAGTTATTCACAAATCACAAACCCTCCCTGAGAATTAGAGAGTGCAGCTACCCTCGCTGACGATAACACTAAATAACGTGTTGACCAAGCAATTGCATGACCAACCAAATATGATTGATAGTGTAATTACACCAAATTCAATTATTAGAGTGACTTTCCAAACATATCCTAAAAAGAATTTAGTTGGGGACAAGAACTTTGTTTCCCAAAGAGAAGAAGAACATGTTTTGATTAGCTTATTTGAAGTGTTTTTAAGGCAAAATAGTTTAAAATGACTTTTATTATATTTGTGTAAGATAAAAAAAATATTTTAAAATTTAAAAGGTAAAAATAGACCAAAAATTATAAATTAAAATTACTAACTTATGACTATAAGCCCATCCAAATAAGTTTTGTAGTCTAACTTGGGCTATTTTTTTTTTAGAAACTAAGCATATGCTCTATAAAAAGTAAACTAATTACAAACATATACCCTTTTACATTTATGCCCCTAAATAACTAATAAATACCCCTTTTCCTTGCAACTTTAGTTATTTAGGTCATTGTTAATTCTTTTGTTTTTTATTTCTCTACTCTTTTTTTCTTTTTATGTTTCTTTGTTTATTTAAATTTCTTTAAAAAAAAAATTTCTTTATTTCTTTTAAGCTATAATCTAATTTATACTAAATATTTATTTCATACACTTCCTTTCTTCTTCTTTTATTCTCTCGTTTTTTTCTTGATTCTTTTATTTTTTCTCATTTTATTATTTTTATGTATTTTTGTCAATTTATTTTTTCCAAATTACTTTATCCTGTATTTTATTTTTACTCAATAATCTAATTCATGCTCATTTTTATTTTATATAATTCTTCTTTTTTCATTTTTTCCCCATATATTTCTTTATTTATTTATTTATTTTCTCTATTTCTTTGTTTCCATCTTTTATTTTTCTCATTTTCCCCCTTTTTTCTTTTATTGGTTCCTATTATTATTATTTTTCATTTTTATTCTTTATTTTTTATTTTCTTTATTTTATGTTCCTTTTCTTTTCTTTTTTCCTTTTTTTTTCTAATTATTTTTTATTCTTTATTTGTTTTCTTCCCTTTTCATTCACTTTTTTTTCTCAAATCATAATATTCTTATTTTTTCACCAAAATTTAATTTCTTATTTTTGGTCCTCTTTTTTTATTTCAGTTAATTTTCTTTTGATTTTTTTATTTGCTTGGTCTGTAATGATACTATCACTGTTAGAGCAGTCAAAACGGACTTAGCCCATGGGTCGGCACAACCCAACCCATTATTGGAGTAGGGTTGAGATAGATTTTTCAAGCTTATTTAAAACTAGTGCTTATAAGTCCAGTCCATATAAGCTCTTGGCCCTTGAGGCTTTATCGGGGTCGGGGTCGGCCCATGGACCAAAACTTTTTATTTAAGGGTAACTAACAATAATCTCACTAGTATATAATCTAATTACTTAAATACACACTATGTTGTAATATTATGAATTTTAGTAAATTTTGATACGTTCAGATACATATATCTTGGAATAAATGGACTCAAAATCAAGTTAATTTATTCTCGATACACTTTATCCAAGTAGATTCGCATGTATCTAGGATACAAGACAAATATCGCGTACTCGCCTTCCTCCCATCTTTCTTGTCACTCTTATCTCACTCACGTATCTGATATGCGAGATACATGTTAATTATACTATATTTTTTGCTAATGTTATTGAAACAACACCATTGTTTGCCATATTCGACCCTTTTTGAAAGCTCTAATCACAATATATTTATACACTTTCATGGTATCATTGATATATGCTTCAATACGTTAGTGAAACCTCCATGATACGATCACATTATATATATATATTAATATGGTATCATTGAGATTTGCTTCAATCTGTAATGATACCAGCCACAGTATATCTATATATATTCATGGTATAATTGATGTGTCTTTCAATCATTTAGTGATACCTCCATGATACCATCATATATTGACATAGTATCATTAAATATTGTTTCATATAATTAGTAACACTTCTCACATCATGTATGATACCATTAGAATATTTGAATATACTATTTCGGTAGCACAAGAGTTTTATTTCTTCGTTCATTCACAATACTACTCATTTATTAATGATACTTTAACAGTATATACATATATCGTTATGGTATCATTAAGGTTTCATACATTCATTCATATACAACCAACATATATAATGTCTTGGTATTATCAACTAATAAACAGTCTTTCAAGGGAGGAACTCATATTTATCAATGATATCATCATAACTATCACATACAAACATGGTATCATTAAGGACTATTTTATAGAATTTGTAACACTCTTCAGATCAAGTATGATACCATCATTATATAAGTATACTATTGTGGTAGCACTAAGGTATCATTCATTCATTTATTTACAAACTAATAGTTCCTTAATGAATCCATAACAGTATGAGTAGTCCTTCAACGGAGGAACTCGTAGTTTCTCAATAAAACCATCACAAAATAACATATACTGACATGTTATGATTAGGAATTGTTTCATATAATCAGTACCATTCCTCAAATTATGTATGATACCATCACAACATATCTATATATGTTCATGGTTAATTGAGGTTTACTCTAGTCCTTCGATGAAATCTTCACGATACTATGACAATATATCTATATACTTTCATTGTATCATTGATTTTTACTTCAATTTTTCAATGAAACTTTCATATGTCATAAAAATATATCTATTTATTATCATGGTTTCATTCATGAGGATTGCTTCAATCCTGTTTTGCGACCTTCATGAAGTCGCTGCATTATAGTTATGCACATACTTTTATGGTATCATTGAGGTTTGCTTAAGTCCCCAATAAAACCAATCACAATATATTTATAAACTCTCATGGTATCATAAAGGTTTGATCTAGTCTTTTAATGAGACATTCCTTAGTCATGATTAATTATTTATTATTGTGATTTATTTATTATTTTATTTTTATTAATCTAAAAATAATTAAATAATAATAATTTTATATTTTTGTATCTTAGATTTTGATAAGCAAGCTAGTTGACTATGCTATTTTTCTAATTTATTTATTATGGTAGTTTAGTTATTTTGTTATATTTTTAATTAATCTAAAATTAGATCATTAATATTTGAAATTCTTATATTAATATTATTTTCTTAAAAAGGTAAAAATATCTATAAAGAGAATAAATTAAAGAAGCTAAACTAACAAAAAAAGAAGAAAGAAAGAATAATAAAAATATTATCAAATGATATCTCTAATAAGGGATAAAATGAAAACAAATGAGAAAAAATAGTAAAATATAGAAAATGAAAAAAAAGGTAAACTAATAAAAAAATAAAAATAATGAAAATGTTACCAAATGGCATCTCTAATAAACGGTAATATTAATAAAACAATAAAAATCATAAATGAGAAAAGAATAAAAGAGAGAAATAAATAATAAATATAAGAAAAGAACAAAAGTAATTTATTTTATTTTCTTTGAAAGGTAAAAAATATAGAAAGAGAGAAAAAAATTAAAAGAAGATAAACTAACCAAGAAAGAAAGAATAAAAATATTATCAAATAGTATTTCTAATAATAGATAAAAATAAAAAATAAAAATTAATAAAAAAAATACAAAATAAAATAAAAATAATAAATGAGAAAGAACAAATATAATTAATGATAGGACAAAAACAAAAATAATTAATAATAAGACAAAATACTTGACCAAAGTGAATTGAATCTAAATATAAATAGGAGTGGGACGAAATTAGGCTTAAACTAAAACGGGTATGAACTGTAATTTCTTTTTGACAGAATGACATTCCTGAATTACTTTAGATTTGACTATAAATTTATAATTCTTGAAAAGTATAATAGGCAAATGACTATAATTAATCATAAGGGTATATTAGGATCTAAGTGTAAAATTATCCATTGATTTTATAAAGTGGACAAATATTGTTGAACATCTATTTTTAGTATAGTAAACAAGTATTGATAGACCAATGGAGTAATTCTAAATTATGTATTTTTGTTGTCTTTTTTGTTTGGGTGGTGAGGTGAACAATTCTATTGGAGAATACGTGGCATTTAAATATGTTTTTTTTTAGAATTGAAAGAAGTGGATAAAATTTGAGAAAGTTTGGAGCCACAAGTGAGATAAAGAGATTGTAGAGTAGAGAATGTTGGGTAGATGATGGCTGCAAGGATAACATTCCGGCCACCGGAGTTCACCAAAAAACACCATAAACCCCTGATTTCTCTTACTAAAAGAATACCAACTTGTATATGTTGCACAACCACAACAAAACCTGAAATTGAACTAGAGTTCATTGGGGTACGTACGTGCACAAGAATATTTAGGCCTTTCAACTTGTTTGTTTTGTTAATCAATATTACTTTGTTGCAGCCAAAACCAGATGAAAATGGCAACTACCCTATGGATAAAACAAAAGCAGCTAGTGGTGAGAAGCTGCTGAGGAACATCATGTCAGAGAATAAGATAGAGTTGTATGCTGCATATGTGAGTGACTTCAGTTTTATTTTCTTCTTTTACTTTAATCTCACTCTATTACTAATTCATACCTGCAAATACAAAAACTAAATTTCATTTCATGAGTCCACGTTAAAATTATAACTTGGAATTGGCCGATCGACAAAAGTAAAGTAAAGAGACGAATAAAAACTCTATCATACAAATATCTTTTTTTTTCCCAAGTAAAAGTTGCAGGCAGAGCATAAGTTGTGTGTCTGGACAACACATTAAGTCGGAAGACAACATTAGAACCAATTCAATTTCAGAACCAAGCTAAAAATAAGAACCCGACTGCTGACATTATAAAACCAAACAGTTACCATGTGCAGCTACTCCTAATTTTCTTATTGAGATACGACACGACATGGTAACAAGTAACATGTTCAATTATTTCTAATTTTTTCATTGAGCCTAAAGCAGGAGATGGTGACTATCAGTTCTCACAAACGCTAGGACCATAAAAAAGAATTAGTTGTATGTTCAATTTCTACTGTAAATTTATTAGAAAAATTATTGAATATAAGCTTGGAGGGGACAGCAAATCAACCCTTACCGAGAAGGTTCAAATCTTGAGATATGAATTTGCAAGTTACAGATAAGAAGTTGTAAACAAAGGCTAAGATCGATCAACAAGCAGCCTATTACAACACTTGCAAGTATTTAAAAGTATAATCAATTCAGGTGTGGTGTAAGTGATATATGTGAAGAAAAATGATTAGAACGATGAGAAAGCTCTAGGGAGTGAGGACAATGATAAAAGATCTGCAAAAGCAAATTATGGAGAGTTTAACAAATACAAGAGCACTCTGAATCTTCAGAATTGAAATAAAAATAACTATCTTAAAGGAGGAGGATGTAGCTTTAGGGAATATAAGACAACTTTTAACAGATTCCTACCTTCAGTTAAAATATGTCTCCGCTCACACCTGAATGACTTATCTCCTTAAAATTGTTTCTCAGACTTACTCTTTCGTTGGCCATTTCTAATAATTGGTATGGATAGAGTAATAGAATTTAATCAAAATTTCTGCCTCCTATCGAAGACAACATATACCACTACCAACATGAAGGAAACCAACTCCGGGAAAAAGCCCCTATTGTAAGAGGCTGGTGAGATCTGAATCATTAATTTCTGTCTCCTATCAAAGACAACATATACCATTACCAACACGCGGATGTATCACCTACTTCATTGGAAGAGTTCTATCCCTCAACAGGAGCAATAAAGGACTGGTTAGGCCTCTTCTATTCCGTTCTTTTTTCGTAGTGCATTGGACACTTAGCTTATCCTTATCTCGTTGACATAGTTATCTGAAGCACCCCATAGTGTTGATTACAAATCAACTTTTTCTTTCTCTAAGCTGTAGAAAAACTATTCATATCACCTTATTATAACTGGTCTCTCATGGTTTAACGAATAAGAAGACTAATATGATATGTTTTTTACCAATTGGCTAGCCTCTTGTTCTTATCAAATATAAACACGACAATAGTCTAATGTATAAAGTAATTCATGCCATGTTTCCATGATAAAACACCAGCCTTTACTACTTTAGAATCTTCCTAAGAAATTATAATGTAGTAACAGCCATTTTAGATATTAAACGTGAAAAGATGCATTCATAAGTACGCAAGCACAAAGGATACTTAATGCCTATGCTTCTTCATGGGTTTATAACTGCTTTAAAGAATAGGAAGGAATATATACTTGAGATAAAAGGCGTGAAGATTAATTGATTGTGTAGGAGGGACACAGTGTGCGACATGAGATTTACAACTAATGAAACACATAACTTATAAATCATGTGGATCAACTGTTAAGACTATGAAACAAAATTATGAATTAATCGTTGTCTAATTTAGAATCTTCACCAGACAATCAAAATAGGAGCATGATTTTGGAATCGTTTTAGTAATATAAATATTAATATTCCCATCTATGGTACTGTAATTCAGAGCACTGCTACAGAAGTAACAGAGAAGGTTTCAACTTTCTAGCGAAAATTGTAGTACATCAAATTATTTGCTCTATGTATTTGTGGTTCAAAATGGATCTGTTATTTGGCAAACTACACATCAATAAACTATTACGGTTTGCATAAGAATATGTTATAGCAAAGAAAGTAATGGGTTGAAATTTGAACATATAGGAAATATAATGCTATGGAATTTCAAGCAAATAAAATATTCAATCTGTATGTTTTATTGTTGCACCTGTTTTTGATCTTGAACAGTACTGCGTCTACCTTTTGGCAGGGAAAGGTGATGAATTGTGGAGGCGGTGGAAGCTGTGGTACTTGTATTGTGGAGGTATAAGTCTGTTGTTAGTAATCAGACATAATCAGCATTCTTTAGAAATTCTTTTTTCTTTTCACTAGACATTGAAATATGAAATACATCAACAGTTGCTAGCAGTATAGCGACCATTTTACACACATTCATTAACTTGTAGTAACCTACATAAACCATATCTTTGCTTAGAGTTACAACTTCGACACACTGTAAGTACAACGATAAACAACATTCAGGGGAGGGAAATATATAGAACTTCCATTGAAGTGTCACTTCTTCTTCTTCTTCTAAGAGAAGTTGGTATCGACTCCCAACAATTCCGGACCTTCAAGTTGAGGATTATGCTCAAAGTTGTTCAGTAAATATGCTCAAATGGACCAGAAGTGGGAATTGTAAATCGAGATATCCACAACTTTCAGTTAGAAACGTTCTCTTGGGATTGGTCCTGTTAGCTTGTTAGAATTTTTTTTCTGTGGATGACATACATTTAGGAAAGTTCACTGATTACATAAGTATCTAAACAAAATTATTTGCTGGTTCTATTGGTTGAGACTTAGCATTTTACGCTTTTTCTCTTACATCTTAGATGGATAGTGCATCAATCTATACTGCAGCACATTTTAATTAGATGTTAGAATAAAATTGGTCCATACATCACGATTTGACGTATCTGCTGCTGAACGGTTGGTAGTGAGCTTAGATGTTACCTTATAATAGCTGGCTAAACTTGTTAGTCTTAGAGATATTAACGGTATAACTTCCCATATTTGTTCCTTTTTTCTATGATGCATACCAAATTTCTTCCTTGTGACAGATTATACAAGGAAAGGATGTACTGAATGAGAGAACAAATACAGAACTCCGGTACCTAAAGAAGGTATGGGATCTACAAGCCTCTGCTTTTAACTTCTCTGCTGTCACATTGTTAACTTTTCTGATTTGTACGTTATAACACCTAGTTGTTACCAATTTAGAGTAAAAACTCTCTGTTGTTGTGAAGATAATGGTTAATAATACATATTGTGCAGAGTTGCTCATTCAGTTTTCATAATTGTGCAGAAACCTGAGTCATGGAGATTGGCTTGCCAAACTATAGTTGGAAATAAGGAAAACTCTGGGAAGGTATCAAAATTATATATTTAGCCAACAATTTATTATACTATGAAATGTAGTTGAGTCCAAGAACAAGTATAAATGAACCGTTGTCTCATAAGGTACTGGTGTTCCTATAATATGTACAGGTAGTGGTACAGAGGTTTCCTCAGTGGAAGAAGTGATGCTAGATGAACTGTGAACAGAGAGAGTATAAATCTCCGGAAACTAGGTAAATCACCCACGCTGGTGAACTACCTAAATAAGCTTATTCATGACTATTCGATTTTGTTTTCAAGTGAGTACACTGTCAAGAATATTTTATTATCCAAAGATGAATTGTAATAGTTTTTTAGTCCTACAACCAAAAAGATTTAATTCTAACTCTTAATACATTTGATTATTAATTCTTCGTTTTACTCTTAACTTTTTCATTATCTTAGACGTGAATCTACAGATAATAGATCCATTTAAAGAGAATACGATATTTTTTTATTTATCTGTTCAAAAATAAATATAAACATTTTATTCATCAATTTCGGGTATTTTCTCTTATACAAGGTGTTTGCATACACAATACAAATGTTATGTATCTTATTGAATTAGTTGTGTACTTGATAAATGACTTGACGTATCCGGGCGCTTCATCCAATACTAAGCGTTCACGGTCGTTCAATAGTAATAGAATCCAACTAGTGAGTTGGGGTCGAGTCCCAAGGGAGTGGTTTGTAATTGAGAATCAATAGAAAAGCAAAAATGTGTTCAAGTTAATCATAGCTATAGACATTTACGAAGAAAAACATGATAAATTAAAGGGTGACACAAGTGTCAATTATCAAAGGGGTTTTTGTAAGCAATTATCAACTAAAATGACAACTAAAACGAAAATGCAAATATGGAGACGGAATTCTTGGGATGTGATAGGAATATGGGCTAGAATACACAACCGGGTAAATGCTATTGATAGTAACTCGCTGCAAATTGGTAACTAGGCTAGACTTTAGTGGGGGTAAATTTTCTCTCGAACAATTTACCCCGAATCAAATCGGTTTCTCTCAAACACCGATAAGCGGCAATGAAGCACAACCTTCGCCTTAGTCCATTCACTCTCTCGAGATGAATGCGTGGGAGAGGGTTTTGGATTCACTCTCTCGAGCTGAACCCACGACAACCCAATAACCACAGACTATCGTTTAAGTAGTTTTGGTTTAAAATCTTCTCTCTCGAACAAGTCAAAAGCACAAAGATAGAATTGTATTTGCAACTACAACCCCATTTAATTCAAACACAACTACTGAACGAAATCACCTCTAAACAACGAATAAACAATCAATTAGCAATACCCAGCAGTAAATTCAACCCATATTCACAAAATCACACCCCAAGAATTGGGGTTTTAGCTAGACATAATAAAGTGATAGAAATAGATACCGAAAAGTATTTCCATCAAATGGGTATGATAAATATTGTCTTTACACACGTCAAGGATGAAGAATTTTCAATACCCACTTTCAATTGCTTAGAAAATGGAAATCTTCAACTCTTCAAAGCTAAGGAAAATTGTCTCTAAAAACTAAGTTCTAAAATTGAGTAATTCAAAAAACTGGTTTCTAAAATGTAAAACTTGATGATAAACTAAAAATTCAAACATGTATTTATAGTTGTCAAAAAGTGTGTTGCGAAGGATCACTCGGCGCAGTTAGTCGAGATCGGCGATCTACTCGTCAATCTGCCCTTTGGTCTAAATCATCGCCTTTCTGCATTGTCCTTCAACAACTTCAAGCTCTGTAACTTTGGGCGATATGGCACTGCCTCGCGGAACCGTTCGACGACTCGCCGACTTCTCCTTTCGATCGCCTATTTGATTTTTGTTCTTCAAGGCTTGGCACACTGTTTCTAATGTTTTTAGTTTTTTTATGTTGTACATAGTGTGTGGGTGATAACGCTCAACTACCCTTCATCCAATACTAAGTGTAGGCGATTGAAATCTAGTATAAACCTAATGAAGAGTTGAGATCGATCCCACAGGGAGTGATACGGTAGAGAATTTAATTACGAAGTGAAAGACATTTTCTAATCGGTTGTAGGAATAGAATTATCAAAATCATTAGATTAAATCTAAGCAGTTCACAACAAATGTCAAATGGGGGGGATAAGGTTTGTGAATTAATAACTATTAGAACAGGGGAGTGATCAAGTAGAAAGGGATACTTGGGGATGTGATCGATTAATTGCCAATTTTGCTATACGGGTGATTACTAATTACCAAAAGTTGTTGAATCTTAGTGGGTAAGCTAGGCTTTAGATGTAATAGCCATCTCTCGATCAACTATCACGAATCAAGTGAGTTCTCTCGAACCTCAACAAAAATCACGCTATAAACAACCCAAAACCTAAATTTATCTACTCTCTCGAGCTAGATAGGTAGGATCGAATTAAGATTAACTCTCTCGAGTTGAACCCACAACAACCCAATCACTACAATCATCAATTGATAACCTTAATTCTAAACCATCTTTCTCAAGCAAGCATAGAATACTAGACTAGAACTGCATTTGCAACTATAATTCATGAGTTAATACACAATTACCAATCGAACCCACTTCAAAATAATAATAAAATCAGTAATTACTAACACCCATAAGCTAATTAATACAAATAATCACATAATCACACTCCTAAGAATGGGTGTTTTAGCCACACATCATAAAAAGTAAGAAATTAATACCAACTACGTTCTCCATAAGCTAGGTGGTACTATCTAAATCTTTACATTGCTCCAATTTAGCTTCAAATGAAAACCCAACGAAAATCTACTAGAAAACCCTTGAAAACTAAGAAAATCAATGTTTCAATCAAAAGCTCCGAGTCTATCAATGGAAGGATCTCCTTTTCTCTTTTTGAAAAGTAATATATACGTTCCAGATTTTGGTCGAGATGACTCGTTGGAGTTCGTCAAGCATCGCTGGCCAAGTCGGTGATGTGCCAATTGCTCTTCTCCATCGTTGTTTTGTCTTAACTCTTCATCCTTCGGGCCCAATAACTTTAAGTGATCAAATTCTTTGTCGCTGATCCATTTGGCGGTTCGCCGAAGGTCCAATTCCATCGCCAAGTTGGCTTCTCCCAGGGCTGGCACGTTGGAACATTTGGTGAGTTGAAGTGCTACTCGGCGATTCGCCGAGTGGCTTTGGCGATTATCAGATTTCACTATATTCAGCCTTTTTCATCTTTTTCGCTCATTTTTACCCGATAATCTCCATGCCTTGATCTTTTGCCTTTATATCTACAAATTAACATTTAAACATCAGTTTAGAGCACAAGTAGGCATCATATTATTAACAAGCCCTAAATGAGTCAAAATCCTAGACTCATCAGTGGGTTACGTCCCAACCACTTCTTCTGATGTAATGTATTAGTTTATCAAGTCTATGATTAGAGTTCCATGCTTATTTCAAACTTCCTTATGATATAAGCTTTCCTACTTGAATTTCTTATATTTTCTATTAGATTGTGTCGTATGTATGTCAAGTGGGTTGTGTAGGGCCTCTTGGGATCTTCACTAGGATAAATCATCCAAAGTTTCATAGGTCAAAAGTGGATAAGGATCCTCAAGAGTTCATCGATGATGTATATAAGATAGTTGGAATTATGAGAGTGTCAACCGTGGAAAAAGAGGAATTGTCCACTTATCAACTCAAAGGTGTTGCTCGAGTTTGGTTCAACCAATGGAAGGAATAGAAGGCTACTAATGTGGGTCCTCTTGATTGGGAAAATTTAAAGGGGATTTTCTTTATCAATTCTTTCCTCTTGTGATGAGATAAGCGAAGGTTCTTGAATTTATTCTTTCCTCTTGACTATGTATGCTCTCTATGGAAAGGATGAGTAAGTTTGTGTCGGGTGTTTCCGATTTTGTTGTCAAATAATTCCAAACCGCCATATTGATTAAGTATATAGATATCTCCCGTTTGATGATTCATTCCTAAAAAAATGAAGAGGGAAATCTCAAGGAAAGGGCAAGAGAGTTCGAGAGGCAAGGACCGATGATACTGAATTTTCCCATTCTAGGTCCGGTAGACACGGACTTCTTCAATTCTAGCAAAAGTTTTCTAGACAAGGTTCTTCCAATGCTCCGACCTATAAGTTCAACAAGGATACAACGTCTAACCATAAACCTCAAGGAGGTAATAGTGGTGGATATTTTATAACACATAGCTTTAGGTGTGGCAAGAAACATGATGGAAAATGTTTAACATGTATGAATAGTTGCTTTGGTTATGGAAAGAGTGGTCACAAAGTGAAGGATTGTCTATTGCAAGCTAGTAAGGATAAAAATGGTAGACAATCTCATCCTAGTGGTTTCAGTTTGAGTTCTCCTTGTTAGAATATATTTTAAGCTCATCAGACTCGATAGAATCATGAGGGTTCTCCAGATATTCTGACTGCTGTGCTGAAAATCATTCATTTTGATGTGTAATTGTTAGTTGATTCGGGTGCTACATTATCATTTATTACTCCTTATGTGTCCTTGAGATTTGATATAGGTCCTAAAGTCCTTTCTAATCCCTTTCATGTTTCCACTCTCGTTCCTGATTCTATTATTTCTAAGAAAGTTTATAGAAATTATCCTATTTCCGTTTCTCATAGAGTCACTCATGTTGATCTTGTACAACTTGATATATGAGATTTTGATATTATTCTTGAGATGCATTGGTTTCATGCATGTTATGCTTCCATAGATTGTAGGACCCGATTGGTGACATTCAAGGTTCTGAACGAACCTATCATGTCATGCGAAAGGGGAAATTATGATCTTAAGGGTCAGTTCATATCTTGCAAAAAGGCTAGGAAAATGATTTCTAAGGGTTGCATTTATCATCTTTTTTGGGTTAGGGATACAGATTCCGAAACACCTACTCTTGAATCAGTTTCACTTGTAAAAGAGTGTACAGAATTGTTCCCCAATGATCTTCCTAGTATTCCTCCCGAAAGGGAAATAGACTTCGGTATTGACCTTCTCCCAAATACGGATCCTATCATTTATTCTATCCTTTCATATGGCCTCGAAAGAATTTAAGGAGTTAAATGACCAATTGAAGTATTTTTTTAGATAAGGGTTTTATTAGATTGAGTATCTCTCTATGGGGTGCTCTGTTATTATTTGTTAGAAAGAAGAATGGTTCCCACCGAATGTGCACTGACTATCAACAATTGAATAAGGTTACCATAGAGAATAAGTATCTTATTGTAACACTCCGTACGAAACTAGTAAGACCTAACTAAGGCTTGACTAAATCTAGTAGGTTGAACTAGAGCCTCACATGTTAGTTTTATAGTTGGAAACTTGTTTAAATGATGAAAATGGCTATTGAAGTTAGTTTGGTGACTTTAGAGGTCAAACATCAAGATACGACCATAACATCCGGAAAACTAGTCATTTGAACTAGTGAGTTGTAAGGGTCTTGTCGTTGAAGTTTTGAGTGTTGTTTGAGGGTGAAAACTTGTAGAAAAGACTCTCACACTTAGATGGGCATGTTTAGGGGTTAAACGTCCGGGTATGACTCCTCCAAGGACCCCCCCCCAAGGGGCCCTTGAGGAGGACCCTAACATCTGCCCAAAACCTGTCAAAACAGCTTCACCTACGAGACCCAAACTATGGCCCGTAGACTGGTCTACGGACCGTAAGTCTTGGTCGTAGATTGGGACTTAGCTTGGGGGAGTTTAGCTTCCCAAAGTGTAGTCTCTGAATGGAACTACGGAGGGACAGAACGAGCCGTAACTCCACCTACGGTCCGTAGGTGGAGGGCGTAGATGCTGCCAATTTTATGAAGTTTTTAGTTAAGTTGAGGGTTAATGTTTTAATTAGTTGTTAAGTAGGGGTTAAGGTAGGTCGGTTAAGTGGTTAATTAATGGACTATATAAGATAATAAGACCCTAAACTAATCCATTAATTCACTAGAACTTAAGACCCCCAAATCTAACTCAATTTCTTTTCCCACCAAAACTTCTTCTCTCTAGAACCCCCATTGAAGACCAAAGAAGGAGATCAACTAGGGCTTGAAGATGGAGGCTTTTCACACGAAATTCATAAGGTTTAACTAAGGTATGGTTGCTCTTCACTCTTGGGATCCCTTTCCCAAGAGGTCCTTCCAAAGATGGTTTTCAAAATTCCCCAAATTGTAGATTTCAATCCAAAAAGGTGGGTCTTCTTTATAAATGTTGAATTGTTGTTATAAACTGATTTTTATTGATGATATATGAACAATTATGGATGAATTCATGTAGTGTTGGTGATTTTTGAAGAATCACCCATGAGACCCATGTTTCCCCTTCTTTCTCCAATTCTAACCCTAGTTGTGTTGAATAGTGATTGAAGGTTATGAATTGAATGTGATGCTATGTAATTCATGTTTGTATGATGATATTACCCTAAATTATGTATTATTACTATGGAAATAGGGTTAAGTCTTGAATGGGGCCTTCAAGGCTATGAGGAGATAATATCAATGTGATTATTTATGTATTGTTGAATGTACTTGCTTAATTCATTTATGATGAAGTTGGATGATGGTTCCCTCTTCCCTCTAACCCTATTTGGTAATTGAGCATGTTATGATGAGATGCAATGCAAGTATGAATGTTGTGAGATGTTGGTATTATTGTTGTTATGTTGAATTGAAGGTAATTCTTATTAACACAATATGAACATGCTATGAGTAAAGGTGTTTTATGTGAAAGGATTTCTCACACATGTACACACACACATGAATGAATGAAGCTATTGCTAATGTAATGAATGTGAGTCTCTTGAAAGGCTTCCTCAATTGTACTCTAAACTAGTCTATGTTATGCATGGTATGATAATGTGAAAGGTCATTCTCACATGATGAATGTTCTTGATGAAAGGTTTTCTCATCTATGAACTCTTGAGATTTTATGACTATATGAGGGGTATTCCCCTAAAGGTATTCTATATGACCTTAAATGGTAATGTAAAGACTAATGACTACTTTAAAAGGTGAATTACTTAGATTGTAATGATGCTATACCTAATGTGTTGTTGTGGTGTTGATGACCTAGTTTCCTCATCCTTAACCCTCTACATTTGAATTAGCTATGAAGTATGTATGTATGTTATGGTATTATTGCTATATGAATGGGAGGTAGTTCTCATGAATATAGTGAAATATAAAGTGAAAGGTTTACTCACTTGCTAAGTGTTTCTAAAGTGAAAGGATTATTCTCACTTATGAATAACTATGAGCTATTATGATGAGATGTTTACATGAGAGTCTAGTAAAGGCTAATGTGAACTTATGTGATGACTAAAGATGATTACAAAAGGGAATTAAATTATTAGCACCAAAAGGGCATGTAAATGAGATGGGGGTCTCACGTTTAGTAAGTCCGGCTCCCCACATGGGGTTCCTCACGTTTATCAAGTACGGATTACCCACGGTATGTGTTGTCTCAAGGGATGGAAACCCCCACGTTTAGTAAGTTAGGGTTTCTAGAAGCGATCTCCTTGACCCTTAACTATGTGCCAACACAGGACTTTAGCTTAGTGGATCCACCTAGATACCTATGTATGAATGGTTACACCTTAGGTAAGTGTTAACCCTCTCTTTTCGGTGTGGGAGTAGAACACCGGATTCCATGTGGCTCTCATGGTTTATGTTGGTTATTGCATTATTTCCCTAATGTAAAAATAAATGAAGGTATGAAAGGTGTGAACTCTTACTAGGGCTTTCTTAAGGGTTTCTACATAGTGTAAGGGAGGGTATGTGACTTCTCTTGCACATTGCACTTGTGGGATCCTAAGGGATGGTTGTAGTAGTGTTCTCTTATGATTATGACTTATTTATGTTGAAGCTATGTTATGTATGATCATTATGAAGATGGTTTACCTATGATATGGACTATTTGAATTATGACTAAGATGTATGATATGAACATGTTGTATGAATTATGCCTTAATGGGGTTTTTCTATCTTATTATGAAGATCATGAATAATGCATGCTTTAATTGGTATTATGTTAATGATTGACTTTTCTTGATATGAACTAATGTTTGTGAATGTCACCTTACTATGTATATGACATATGGATAAGACTAATGTATGATAAGCATGAGCATGGTGATCCAAAGGTAATACTTAGTGTAGGTAGGACTATGGATCCTACCTATGCATTGCACAAGTAGAACCTAGGGTTACTTATATGATTACTCTATTATGATGCAATGACCTTGATATTGACTATGCATGAGTATTATATCTTGTAATGAGTGATATATGCGTTATGACTATGTTTGGAGACTATTCTTTGTTGATGTGTTACCTTTGTGCTTTGATGAACTATATTTGAGTTGTTTATGACTTGTGATTCTTCAACTCTTTCAAGAAGACGTTGAAAAGTGCATAAAGCATGGTTCAACTAAATGTCCCTTTTAAGCATGTTTTAATGGTTTTTATGCATGAATTCCATACTTAGTACGTGTGTTGTACTAACCCATATTTCTTCTACATTTTTATAAAGTGTAGGGTTTGGTGATGTGATACCTTATGCTTGGAAGTTAGGTTCCTAAAGAGCTTGGGAATGAAGACTTGGGGAGTCCTCATAGTTTCGAGGATGAACCTACCTTGTACACTTATATCATTATGTCTTTATGTTTTATGTCTTTAGACTTGTGTAAGGGACGTGTCCCTAAGTTGTTATGGAAGAGTTGTTATTCTAAATGTTATAGATGGTTTGAGACATAGTGTCATCGGCTCTCTATTATTTTATGAAGACTTCAATTGTAAAGAAAAATTTTAAATTCTCTACTATTTTCATATGTTTTAATGTTCATGATATGCTAAGGGCTTGTATAAGACCTCCGAGAGGTCGAGTACGCTGTGTTACAACTAGGGGGTGCTCTCAGGTCGTTTCAAACTTGGTATCAGAGCATAAGATTTTGAAATGGTCTTAGGGTGTCTCAGACCACGTCTAGTAGAGTCTTGTTCATCGGTGTGAGTCGCGACACATCTATGAGCGAGAGGCTATATCATGTTAAGAAACTTCACTTCTTCATTCTCTAAGTCATGCCATATATCTATAAGCTCTCTCTCTTATTCCTTGTCTTATGGTCTTTAGAGTAGGACCACTTGAAGGGTTCTTGCTTGAAGGACCAAGGGAGAAAGGTTGGTTGTAATGCCAATTATGGCTATGTGACTTGTGAACTTTGATACAATAGATTGTGAAGTTGTATTTAGTATGATTAATGCTTCATAATTGCCTTTGTGTTGGTTAGAAGAACTTGTGTAGGCTTATTCCTAAGAGGGAGATAGTGTGCCTACCTAGCAAGGTACTTTTGAGGTCATGCTTGGTTTATGTTGTGTTTTAAAGTTGACTTTGAGGTTGCATGTACCACCTAGTTGAGGTAAGGAAGAAGAGTGTAGATGTTTACCAACTTAAAAAAAAAAGGAGTTAGTTGTCTTTAAGATTGATCTTAAGTATGGTCATTTAAGTAGGGCCATATGTGGTGGATTGGTATAACCCAACTAAACAATAATGAGGGTTATGGTGTGTTGGCCTTTGAGGAAGTGTGGTGCCTAGAGTTGTTGAGTTTGTAAACTCCTTTAAAGGAGGGTAGAAGTGAAATCCTCAATGGTTTAGAATCATATTGTGTAAGGAGTGTGAAGATTTAGTTATGACTTGCTCCGATCTTAGAATTTAAGGGAATGATGTTGTGAAGAGTTTGTCTAGGCTTACCCCAAGTGAGGGGTAATGTGCTTAGATGGTAAGGTCTTTGAGTGTCCTTGATGTTCATGAATTAGGTTTTCTTAAAGATTCCACACTTATGGAATCACCTTATGTGGTTTAGTGAGTTTGAGAAACTTAGAACTAGAGTGGTAGACTGATATGAAACCTTGAGTGATATCCTAGTGAAGGCCTTAGAAAGGGATGCCAGTAGGGTTGACTTGGAAGACTTTTTGGATAGGGGTACCGATATGTTGATAATTTCATGTGAGAGCAAGTGCTATGTTGAGTTCTGGTATTACCTTATCTTGTTTGATGCCTTATGAGGCTATGAGGCTTAGAGTTCTCTGGATGAATTAATAAAGCCTTTTTCAGATTTTACCCCGGTTAATGGAAGATGTCCCTTTACCTTGTTCCCTAGAAATACTCTTGTTGACTTTGTGGAACTTGGCAAGTTAGACCTTGATGTAACTCTTAGTATGGATGGGTTGCATACTTTGTTTGTTTTATTGATGATATGGCTCTGATAGTTAGAAGAACACGGGACTCTTAAGTATGTATTAGTTTTCACCTTTTAAGTAAGTTGGCATTTGAGTGCAATTTCTACCTATTTTGGATTTAGTACTTTTTGGGTCATATGAATGTGGAATTGCTAGATGTTGAGGACCATAGACTTTTGCAAAGAGGGCAAAATGTGAGTTTGGTTATGTCTTTAGGAGTTCTTGAAAGAAGTTTGCATGAGGGTGGTAGTGAGGGCTTCCTCCTAAGGAGGGGATGGTGTGCTTAGAAAGCATGACTTGTTGAAATCCCGACATCCTCACCTCTTTCTTCCATTCCTATTCTAGCTTGAGACCAAGAGTTCCTTGATGGGATTATGTTATATTTTAGTAGTCATGTGTGACTTAGGTGTTCTCATGATTTCCTTATGATAAATATGTTCTTGAGAATTCATGTTTTGAGGTAAAATGAGTTTTCATGTCTCATGTTCCTTATGTTGATAGGCAATTAGAGTAAGAAACCTATGTGATTTATGAGGTGAATGTTTTAAATGTGCTTTTGTGAAGTAATGGCATAGTTGGCATAAGATGATATGATAAGCATGGTTTGAGTTGGAGAAGGAAATTCCTCCAATGAAATGGAATATGTCTAAGTTGCATGCATATTGAGTTCATAGAGGTAGTCCTATTCTCTCATGTTGTATGATGTGTGTTTTAAATGGAGATTTTTCTCCTAAGTTGTGCATTGTGCCTAATAAGACATACTTGACTTCATGAATGTTAATTAAATGAACATGCTTGATCGTGTTCTTATGAAATGGAATGTTAGCTCCTTATGTGGTGGAAACTTGCCTAAAGAGTGGAGGAGGTAGTTCCTCCCATGTTTATGTAAATTAATGAGGTTTGTGCATTTCCATAAAAACTTGTGTTTTTGAATAAAGATGAGTTGTATGGGTTGTTTCCCTCATGTTGTAGTGCATTGGTTATAAGTGATCTATTGTACTTCATGAAAATAAGATATGAGCATGTCTTAATGAGTAGTTGAGAAGTTCCTCCTTGAAAGAGGGCTATTGAACATGGAAACTTGCATATGTGCTTAATGATGTATGGACCATGTAATGACTAGCAGAAGGTAGTTCCTCCTATGAACATGAGAAATGTTGATGTTGGTGCGTAATGAGTGGTAGAAGTAGTTCCTACTTCCTTATGTTTGCATTGACTATGTTGAATTGGAGTTTAAGTTCCTCCTTTTGAAAATGATGCTCTTTGTGTTTGGTGTATTTTTGAGTTGTACATCATATCGTTTATTACATGCTTGTTGGGCTGCTAGTGTGAGTCATTGACTCCCTATGATGTATTAAGTGTCATTCGGGTACGAATGTTCCCAAGGAGCGGATATTGCAACACCCCGTACGAAACTAGTAAGACTTAACTAAGGCTTGACTAAATCTAGTAGGTTGAACTAGAGCCTCAGATGTTAGTTTTATATTTGGAAACTTGTTTAAATGATGAAAATGTCTATTGAAGTTAGTTTGGTGACTTTAGAGGTCAAACGTCAAGAAAAGACCATAACGTCCGGAAAACTAGTCATTTGAACTAGTGAGTTGTAAGGGTCTTGTCGTTGAAGTTTTGAGTGTTGCTTGAGGGTGAAAACTTGTAGAAAAGACTCTCACACTTAGATGGGCATGTTTAGGGGTTAAAAGTCCGGGTACGACTCCCTCAAGAACCCCCCCCCCCCTCAAGGGGCCCTTGAGGAGGATCCCAACATCTGCCCAAAAGCTGTCAAAACAGTTTCACCTACGAGACCCAAACTACGGCCCGTAGACTGGTCTATGGATCGTAAATCTTGGTCGTAGCTTGGGACTTATCTTGGGGGAGTTTAGCTCCCCAAAGTGTAGTCTCTGAATGGAACTACGGAGAGACAGAATGAGCCGTAACTCCACCTACGGTCCGTAGGTGGAGGGCATAGATGCTGCCAATTTTATGAAGTTTTTAGTTAAGTTGGGGGTTAATGTTTTAATTATTTGTTAAGTAGGGGTTAAGGGAGGTAGGTTAAGTGGTTAATTAATGGACTATATAAGCTAATAAGACCCTAAACTAATCCATTAATTCACCACAACTTAAGACCCCCAAATCTAACTCAATTTCTTTTCCCACCAAAACTTCTCCTCTCTAGAACCTCCATTGAAGACCAAAGAAGGAGATCAAATAGGGCTTGAAGATGGAAGATTTTCACACGAAATTCATAGGGTTTAACTAAGGTATGGTTGCTCTTCACTTTTGGAATCCCTTTCCCCAAGAGGTCCTTCCAATGATGGTTTTCAAAATTCCCCAAATTGTAGATTTCAATCCAAAAAGGTGGGTCTTCTTTATAAATGTTGAATTGTTGTTATAAACTGATTTTTATTGATTATATATGAACAATTATGGATGAATTCATGTAGTGTTGGTGATTTTTGAAGAATCCCCCATGAGACCCATATTTCCCCTTCTTTCTCCAATTCTAACCCTAGTTGTGTTGAATAGTGATTGAAGGTTATGAATTGAATGTGATGCTATGTAATTCGTGTTTGTATGATGATATTACCATAAATTATGTATGATTACTATGGAAATAGAGTTAAGTCTTGAATGGGGCTTTCAAGGCTATGAGGAGATGATATCAATGTGATTCTTTATGTATTGTTGAATGTACTTTCTTAATTTATGTATGATGAAGTTGGATGATGGTTCCCTCTTCCCTCTAACCCTAGTTGGTAATTTAGCATGTTATGATGAGATGCAACGCAAGTATGAATGTTGTGAGATGTTGGTATTATTGTTGTTATGTTGAATTGAAGGTAATTCTTGTTAACACAATATGAACATGCTATGAGTAAAGGTGTTTTATGTAAAAGGCTTTATCACACATGTACACACACACATGAATGAATGAAGCTATTGCTAATGTAATGAATGTGAGTCTCTTGAAAGGCTTCCTCAATTGTACTCTAAACTAGTCTATGATATGCATGGTATGATAATGTGAAAGGTCATTCTCACATGATGAAAGGTTTCTCATCTATGAACTCTTGAGCTTTTATGACTATATGAGGGGTATTCCCCTAAAGGTAGTCTATATGACCTTAAATTGTAATGTAAAGAATAATGACTACTTTAAAAGGTGAATTACTTAGATCGTAATGATGCTATACCTAATGTGTTGTTGTGGTGTTGATGACCTAGTTTCATCATCCTTAACCCTCTACACTTGAATTAGCTATGAAGTATGTATGTATGTTATGGTATAATTGCTATATGAATGGGAGGTAGTTCTCATGAATATAGTGAAATGTAAAGTGAAAGGTTTACTCACTTGTTAAGTGTTTCTAAAGTGAAAGGATTATTCTCACATATGAACACCTATGAGATATTATGATAAGATGTTTACATGAGAGTAGTAAAGGCTAATGTGAACTTATGTGATGACTAAAGATGATTACAAAAGGGAATTAAATAATTAGCACCGAAAGGGCATGTAAATGAGATGGGGGTCTCACGTTTAGTAAGTCCGGCTCCCCACATGGGTTTCCTTACGTTTATCAAGTCCGGATTACCCACGGTATGTGTTGTCTCATGAGATGGAAACCCCCACGTTTAGTGAGTTAGGGTTTCTAGAAGCAATCTTCTTGACCCTAAACTATGTTCCAACATAGGACTTTAGCTTAGTGGATCCACCTAGATACCTATGTATGAATGGTTACACCTTAGGCAAGTGTTAACCCTCTCTTTTCGGTGTGGGAGTAGAACTTCGAATTCTATGTAGCTCTCATGGTCTATGTCGGTTATTGCAATATTTCCCTAATGTAAAAATAAATGAAGTTGTGAACTCTTACTAGGGCTTTCTTAAGGGTTTCTACATAGTGTAAGGGAGGGTATGGCACTTCTCTTGCACATTGCACTTGTGGGATCCTAAGGGATGGTTGTAGTAGTGTTCTCTTATGATTATGATTATTATGACTTATTTATGTTGAAGCTATGTTATGTATGACCATTATGAAGATGGTTTACCTATGATATGGACTATTTGAATTATGACTAAGATGTATGATATGAACATGTTTTATGAACTATGCCTTAATGGGGTTGTTCTATCTTATTATGAAGATCATGAATAATTCATGCTTTAATTGTATTATGTTAATGATTGACTTTTCTTGATATGAACTAATGTTTGTGAATGTCACCTTACTATGTATATGACATATGGATAAGACTAATGTATGATAAGCATGAGCATGGTGATCCAAAGGTAATACTTAGTGTAGGTAGGACTATGGACCTTACCTATGCATTGCACAAGTAGAACCTAGGGTTACTTATGTGATTACTCTATTATGATGCAATGACGACCTTGATATTGACTATGCATGAGTATTATGTCTTGTAATGAGTGATATATGCATTATGACTATGTTTGGAGACTATGCTTTATTGATGTGTTACCTCTGTGCTTTGATGAACTATATGTGAGTTGTTTATGACTTATGATTCTTCTACTCTTTCAAGAAGACGTTCAAAAGTGCATAAAGCGTGGTTTCAACTAAATGTCCCTTTTAAGCATGTTTTAATGGTTTTTATGCATGGCTTCCATACTTAGTACGTGTGTTGTACAAACCCATATTTCTTCTACATTTTTATAACGTGTAGGGTTTGGTGATGTGATGTCTTATGCTTGGAAGTTAGGTTCCTAAAGAGCTTGGGAATGAAGACTTGGGGAGTCCTCATAGTTTCAAGGATGAACCTACCTTGTACACTTATATCATTATGTCTTTATGATTTATGTCTTTAGACTTGTGTAAGGGCCGTGTCCCTAAGTTGTTATGGAAGAATTGTTATTCTAAATGTTTTAGATGGTTTGAGGCATAGTGTCATAGACACTCTCTTATTTTATGAAGACTTCGATTGTAAAGAAAATTTTTAAATTTTCCGCTATTTTCATATGATTTAATGTTCATGATATACTAAGGGCTTGTATAAGACCTCCGAGACGTCGAGTACGTCATGTTACGACTAGGGGATGCTCTCGGGTCGTTACACTTATTTCAAGGATTGATGATTTGATTTGTCAACTCAAAGGTGCGAGTTACTTCTCAAAAATTGACCTTCAATTGGTTTATCATCAATTTAGGGTGAAGGAAAATGACATTCCAAACCCAGTATAGTCATCATGTGTTTCTGGTGATGTCTTTTGATTTGAGTAATTCCCCAATAGTGTTCATAGATTCAATGAATAGGGTCTTTAATTAGTATCTTGACATGTTCGTGATGGTGTTTATTGATGAAATTTTGATTTACTCACAAAGTGAGGATGAACATATTGATCATTTGAAGATTGTGTTGCAAATTCTCAAGGATCGGGAACTGTATGCTATGTTTAGCAAATGTGAGTTTTGGTTGAGGTCCATTCCTTTCCTTGGCCATATTGTCTCTAGTGAAGGTATTCAAGTTGATCCTAAAAATCGATACAATTATGAATTGTCCTAGACCTTCGTCTGCTTCAGATATACAAAATTTCTTGGGTTTGACCGGCTATTTTAGAAGGTTTGTAGATGGATTTTCCTCTATTGCTTCTCCTTTGATGATATTGACACAAAAGAATGTGAAATTCCTATGGTCAGAAGCGTGTGAGAAGAGTTTCCACGAATATAAAGATTGATTCACTTCAACCCCTATATTGACATTAACAGAAGGATCAGATGGCTTTATAGTGTATTATGATTCTTCAGGATTGGACGTAGTTGTGCTTTGATGAAATATGGGAAAGTCATTACGTGTTATTGAAGACAATTAAAGGCTAACAAAAAGAATTATCCAACTCATAATTTAGAGTTAGCAGTTGTAGTGTTTGCTCTAAAGATGTGGTGGCATTACCTATATAGTGTTCATATAGATGTGTTTACCGACCACAAGAGTTTGAAATATGTATTCACTCAAATGGACTTGAACCTTCACTGAAGGAGATGACTTGAGTTATTGAAGGACTACAAAATGAGTGTCCTCTATCATCCGGGTAAAGTAAATGTTGTGGAGGATGGTCTTAATAGACTATCAATAGGTAGTGTTTCTCTTGTATAGGACGGTGAGAAACAGTTAGCTAGAAATTTTCATTTGTTAGCCTGATTGGGTGTTCGTTTAGTTGATTTTAATGAAGGTTGAATCATTGTTCAAAATGGTTCAGAATCATATTTTGTATCGAATTTGAAGTTGGGGCATTATCTTGATCTAGTACTAGTTAAGTTGAAGAAGTCGATTTTTGAAAAATCCATTGAGCCTTTCTCCCAAGGTGGATATGGTTTCCTTCGATAATAAGGTCGGCTATGTGATCGGAATATTGATGAATTGAGAAATCAAATTCTGACAGAAGCTCACAGTTCTCGGTATTTGATGTACCCGGGAGTCACCAAAATGTACCATGATTTATGGGAAGTCTATTGGTGGAATGACATAAAAAAGGATAGTTTAAGATATGTGGCTAAAAGTTTGAATTGTCAACAACTGAAGGTTGAGTATCAGAAGTCGGGTGGTTTTTCTCAAAACATTAATATTCCTATATAGAAATGGAAATATTTGAATATGGACTTCATTACAGGTTTATCTTGCACTCGTCTTCATTTTGATTCAATTTGGGTTATTGTGAACTGAATTAAAAAATTGGCTCACTTTCTTCCTGTTGAGACTTTATTTTCAGCGGAAGAGTATTCTAAGCTTTATATTCAGGAAATGGTAATGTTTCATGGAGTTTCCTTGTCTATTATAGTCGATCGTGGCACTCATTCACCTCTCGTGGAGTTCCCTTCCATGGAAGTCATTTTAAAAGGTTCTTGGTACTCAAGTGAAACTTAGAACAACTTTTCATCCTCAAATCAATGGACAAACCGAGCGTACAATCTAGACCTCATAAGATAATTTAAGAGCTTGTGTAATTAATTTAAAGGGTAGTTGGGATGATCATTTTCTTTCAATTGAGTTTGCTTAATTAATAGCTATCATTCTAGCATTGAAATTGCACCACTTGAGGCTATTTATGGTAGGAGTAATAGGTCTCCTATAGGTTGGTTTTTAAGTTGGTGAGATAGCTTTTATAGGCCCCTAGTTGGTGCAATAGCCTATGAGAAAGGTTCGACTTATTTGGGAAAGGTTGAAAACGGCTCAAAGTCGACAAAAATCTTATGCCGATGTTAGGAGAAGAGAGCTTTAATACGATATTGATGATTGGGTCTACTTGGAAATTTCACCCAGGAAGGGTGTAGTGAGATTTAGAAAGAAACTGAAGTTTTGTCCCATTATGTGGGCCCATATCATATTTTGGACATATTGGTACGGTTGCTTATGAATTAGGGTTACGCAATGATTTAGTATCAGTACATTCGATATTGTAACACCTCGAAAATTAGTAGGTTAAACTAGAGCCTAGACATGAGGGTTAACGTCAAGGGTTAAGGGCAAGGGTTAAGGAATTTGGGTGAGGGCCACGGCAAGGGGACAAGCTGCCAAGAAAACACTTAGCCACTGCCTACCATGACCATGAGGGTCTTCACGACCCGTGGTGGCCACCACGAGTCGTGGTGCGGTTGGTGAGGCAGTGTGCTCCCAAGGCTGCCAAGAAAAGGCTCCCCTTCACGAGCCACTTCACGACTCGTGGTGAAGACCATGGACCGTGGAAAGGCTCATGGGGTTGCCTTAGCCTCATGGGGCTTGTCAAGTTGAGGGAGACCACTGGTCAAGGGACCACGGGCACCACCACGAGCCGTGGTGCCCTTGACGGGTCGTGAGGGTGGTCATAGTGCCTGGGTAGGGGGCTGCATAGTTAGGGGTGTTTTGGTAAATTCCTAATTAGTTAGATAATTAATGCGGTCGATTTATATTGTTTTATTTAACCTATATAAATGTTTTTTAAGTGATTAAACACCCCATTTATTTCATTATTTCCAAAAACCCAAATCAAATCCAAAAGAGTTCATCTGCTCCAAAATTTCTCTCTCTAGAATTTCTAAAGAAGAAGAAGAAAAAGTGGAAGCTAGGGCTTGAAAATCCAAGGTTTTTATTCACAAATAAAGGGGAAAACTACATTAAGGTATGGTAGCTTTTCATCTATGGGTAGCTTTCACCCATAGAGTCCCTCCAAAGTCAATTTCTAACTTACCCAAAAAGTTAGGGTTTTACTCAAAGTCATGGATTCACTTTAAAAACGTTTATAATGATTTAATTTCTTTATAATATGATTAAATTTATGATTATTTACTTTTTTTTTAAAGCTGAATTCCTTAAGAATCCATGATTTTCTCCAATTCTTCCAAATTGGATCTTAAGTGTGGTTATTGGTTGAATGTGATTAGAATATATTGAATTATGAATGTTGTGGATGGATTACTTGAATTATGTATTAATTAAGGAATTTGTATGGTTGATTATATTGAATATCCTCCAAGAAACCATGTAACCCCCATGTCCCCAATTTGTGCATTGTGATGTGGGTGAAGTATAGAAAGATGAATATCATGAGAATGTTCTTGTAGTAATTGAACTATGTGAATCATGTTGTTGCCATGTCTAATGTAGTAACCCTAGATGGGTTGAGGAATCATGAATATGATGTTCATGTACATGTTTTATGAATACTTGCAAAGTAATGTGATTATGACTACAATGTAAATGGCATGATGTGAAAGGCTTTTCTCACCAAAATGAATTGGTAGGCCAATGGCGCCCTTTCATGAATGATTAATGAAGTATTCTAATGATGTACCTTGGATTGGTAGGCTAACGGCACCCTTCCATGTGTATAATGATGTACCTTGAATCGGTAGGCTAATGGAACCTTTTCATGTATGACAATGATGAACCTTGAATCGGTAGGCCAATGAAACCCTTTTATGAGGATTCAATGAGCTATTCTAATGATGTATCTTGAATCGGTAGGCTTATGGAACCCTTTCATATGTCCAATAATGTACCTTGGGTCGGTAGTCCAATGGCACCCTCTCATGTGTCGAATAATGTACTATAGGAATTTAATGCTTAGCACCGAGTGGATATTATGAGGTGGAAGCTCTCCCCATGTTAGGCCGGGTTTATACTAACAACCTCCTTATCCCATAACTATGTGTCCACATAGGATATTAGCTAGTTGATCCACCTAAGCTAAAAATGTTGCCGGTCCTACCTTAGGCAAGTAGACCAACCCTTACGGTGTGGGATAGACACTAGATTCCATGATTTTCTCACATGGTCTATGTAACAACCCGAGAGCACCCCTAGCCGTTACATGTGTATTCGACCTCTCGGAGGTCTTATACAAGCCTTAGCATTCATTCATCGCATAGATCATAAAAATCACTAAGAATTTAAAACTTTTATTTAATAAAACCATAAGACTTCAAGAGTCAACAACATTTGAAAACATCAATACGCAAACGGAACTACTAAATCTCTTTAGCCAATCTTAGACAAGAACTTAAAATGTGCTAAGGCATAGGCCCTTTACAAATGAAATGAAACTTAAGTGTCTATTACAATGACTAAGAAACTTCTAAACATAGTCCTCGAATATTGAGGACATACCAAAGACTTGGAAGAGTGAAGCAATCCAAGCAACTCCAAAGCACAATCTCCTCCTAGTTACCACAACCTACACTT
>JAJOOO010007645.1:0-16337 GCA_029582685.1 Solanum piurae
TGTGAGCTAGTTTGGATCAAACAGTTGCTTGGAGAACTGAAGTTTGGAGAAACCGGTCATATGGAACTTGTGTGTGATAATCAAGCGGCCCTTCATATTGCATCAAATCCAGTGTTTCATGAGAGGACTAAGCACATTGAGATTGATTGTCACTTTGTAAGAGAAAAGATACTCTCAGGAGATATTGTTACCAAATTTGTGAAGTCAAATGATCAACTTGCAGATATCTTCACCAAGTCTCTTACTGGTCCTCGTATTAATTACATTTGTAACAAGCTAGGTACATATAATTTGTATGCACCAGCTTGAGGGGGAGTGTTAGAATAGAATAGGAAAACACAATCCTACACAAACTAGGAATAGTTAATAGTCTCCTATTTGGCAAGGAATTGTATTATATAGTGTCTATAAATAGGGTTCTCTATGTAATTATTAGAACAACAATTCAATAAGATTCTTTTCCTATATTTCTCACAGTTATATTATAAGAAGGTGTTCGACATCAATGTGTTGCAAGGATAAATATTTTGGTGATTGTTGCAAGGATCATTTTGTTACAATCTTTGAAGTATGAATTATCTATATATCTCTCCATTTTGTTGTCCATGATGGAAAGCTGAAAAGGGTTCTTTGACATGAAGAACTTATCCCAAATAAAAAAAATAAGACCAGAAGAAAAATTCTTTGATAAGACTAGTGCACCTGTTTGTATGAATGTTGAGAAGGTTATGAAAGAGAAAAGAAGAGGAAGAGTATGCTTCTGGAGGCAACAATCCTCCTAAGAGACTATCTTACAGAACCAATGATTCTGAAGTTGCCGAGCACGTCACAGTCTGTGAGGTTTTTAAGAAGGGGAAAGTGTCAGTTAGGAACTTCGAAGGGAAGATAATGATGGATTCGAGAGTATTATTTCTGTTTGCATGTGCAGAAATGTTGAGAAGGTTAAGAGAAAGGAAGAGGGTGAGTATGCTTCTGGAGGCAACAATTCTCCCAAGAGACTATCCTCCAGAACCGATGATTCTGAAGTTGCCGATCACGTGGTAGTTTGTTAGATTTCTAAGAATCGGAAAGTGCCAGTTAGGAACTTCAGAGGGAAGAGTATGATGGACATTTGAGAGTGTTATTTTGAGATGGAGCAAATGCGAGTAATAAAGGCATCTCATTGAGTATGCATTTGTGGAATGTTCTCAGAGATCATGCAGATGAAATTGATAAGGTTGTCTCTGAGAACAATTTAATGGTGGAGCTGTAGCATATGCTGGGTTGGTGGAATAATGTTTTTATGGGTAAAGATAAGTTGAATTGGAACTAGTAGATGTTTTTCCATGGGAATGTTCTAGATTAGGAATAAAGCAAGCTCTGCTTAAGTTGGTAACTAAATGGCTTAATGGAATAAACACTTTCTGAATGGATTTCTGCATTCATTCCTGTTGCTTATCCTTTAAACAGAAAGAGAGGGGAAGGAGGAGGAATACGTATTTTTTGTTACACCTCGAAATTTGTCTAGTTTGAGCCTTTATATCTTGGTTTTTAAGAAAAAATTATAACTTTGTTTGTACTAAAATGTTTGTGGAGCACTTGACTAGATCATAACAGTTATTTGGTTAAATAGTAGCTTTTATCATGATCTGGTTTTTGCTTGTTGCTGGACGTATAAGATTCAACTATCTTTTATGATGAATTTTTTTTTTTGAACAGGTAACTTCGTATATTTCTCACAAACAGTACATCCTATTGTACTGAAAACCATATTTACAAATTTTACTTCAAAATCCTGCTAACTCCTACCTAAATTGAATCTAGAATATCAATTATTGAGATAGTGTCATTTGAATATATTTGATTACACCAAAAACATAGTAACAAAAGGCAGTTTAGCTTAATCTTTTGCATACTATTCTCTATGCTATCAAAACATCTAGCATTCCTCTCCTTCCAAATTGTCCACCAGATACAAGCAGGGATAATTCTCCATCTATCTCGGTTTTTTGCTTGCACACCAGCTTCCTCCCAGCTCTGGATTGCTTCGGTAATCTTTCCAGGCATAGTACATGAGATGCCTTTGAGATTTAAAAAAATCCTCCATAGTTGTCCAGTGACTTTGCAATGAAGAAATAGATGATTAACTGTCTCAGCCTTTTCCCTACAAAAAAACATCTAGGACAAAGTGGTATTCCTCTCCTCATCAGATTGTCTTGGGTGAGAGCTGCTTCCTTGTGTAGCAACTAGCAGGCCACTTTGTGTGGAATTTTGTTTTTCCAGATGCCTTTCCATGGCCAGTTGCTTATGCATTGAGGTGTTTGATTCATCCACCTATAAGCGTTACTTACTTTGAACTGGCCCTTCTTATAACCTTTCCACCACAAGGTATCTTGACCTACCTCCAGTCCATTGAATTGTTCGATGGTATTTAAGAAATCTGCAACTCTTTGGATCTCCCAGTCATTTAGATGCCTTCTAAAGTTGAATCTCCATCCATGGGGTGTCCAAAATTCTACAATAGTCTTTTGTTGGTGAGTGACTAATGCATGAATATCTGGGAACAGATTTTCTAGTCTTCCTGACTCATGCCATTCATCTTTCCAAAAATCAGTTTTAGCCCCGTTTACGACTTTAATCTTAATTTTGGTTTTGAATTCACTCCATAATGTTCTGATAGACCTCCATAAACTAACTCCATAGGGTGTTGTTATTTCTTTTGTCATCCAGTGGTCTTCCTCTTCATACTTAGCATTAATAACATTCCTCCATAGGGTCTGGTTCTCATTGCTATACTTCCATAGCCACTTCATTCTAAGTGCCTTGCTTTGGAATTTCAAGTTCTTGATTCCCAATCCCCCTTGTCTTTTCCCAGTTATCACTGCTTCCCATTTGACTAGATTATAACCCTTCCTTTCATTGTTTCCTTGCCAGAGAAACTTCCTCCTCACCTTGTCTAATCTATAAATAACCCCATCTGGAATGGGAAAATAGACATCATGTAGGTTGGGAGTGAATCAAGGACTGAGTTGATGAGAGTTAGTCTGCCTCCCCTGGAGAGATACTGTTCCATCTTGCCAATTTCTTTTCACACCTTTCAATTACACTATTCCATATTTCAGTTGATTGTCATTTTGCTCCCAGTGGCATCCCTAGATAGATGGTGGGTAGATTCCCCAGTTCCCCACCTAGGATTGCATTCAAAATCTCCATGTTTTGCACCTCATTAATAGGATATAGGAAACTTTTCCTCCAATTAATGTGCAGCCCAGAAATCCCTTCAAAAAGTACCAAAATCACCCTCAAGGTCCTGAGTTGATCCTCTTCAGCATCACATAATATCAGAGTATCATCAGCATATTGCAAGTGAGTTATCTCCAGGTTCCTTTCTCCATTTCTAGCCACATCAAATCCTCTGAGCCTCCCATTCATATTTGCTGTTTTGACCATGCTATTAAGACCCTCCATAACTATTAGGAAGAGAAGGGGTGACAAAGGATCGCCTTGTCTTAAACCCCTTTGTGCACTGAAAAATCCTGTCGGTGAGCCATTGATAAGCACTGAAAATCTTACCGTTGAGATGCAATATTTGACCCATTGTATCCACTTTTGACCAAAACCCATTCTTCTCATAGACTCCAATAAGTACTCCCAGTTAACATGGTCATATGCCTTCTCCATGTCTAGCTTACACAAGATTCCAGGCTTTTTCTGCTTTATTCTGGAGTCAACAACTTCATTAGCTATTAGCACTGCGTCCATGATTTGTCTACCTTTGATAAAGGCCATTTGTTGTGGATCAATCAACTTGGCTATCACAGCTTTTAACCTTTCTGCCAGTACTTTGGAAAATAACTTGTATATACTGCCTATCAGACTGATTGATCTAAAATCTCTCAACTCCTGTGCTCCTTTTTTCTTTGGAATGAGAGTTATGAAAGTGGCATTAAGACTTCTTTCAAACCTTTTGTTTTTCATGAAAATTATGAATGGCCAACATGATGTCTTGCTTCAGTATCTCCCAACATTTTATGAAGAAACCCATTGTGAAGCCATCTGGGCCAGGTGCTTTGTCTGTTGCACATAGTTTTAGACATCTCAGAACTTCTCTCCTCAAAACCCCCTTGTAGCCACCGAGTTTAGAAGGTTGTGATTGGTCCAAAGGGCGGGTCAGAGACGGATTTCTCGGTTATCAAAAAAAAAAAAAAAAAACCCCTTGTAGCATCACTTTTTCCTCATTTGTTAGTCTGGGACAATTAGGAAACAAATAACCTGGTCTCCTGCTTGTGATTTCAGAATATAACTTTCTGTAATATTCCACAATTTCCCCTTCAATTCTGCCTGGATCTTGAGATAATTCCCCCTGAATCATGAGTTGGTCAATGTTGTTGTACCTTTTGTGTGCATTTGCCATCTTGTGAAAAAAATTGGTGTTTCTATCACCCTCCTTTAGCCATAATGACCTTGACTTTTGCCTCCAAGATATTTCTTCATTTTTAATCAATTCCTCGTACTCCAACAATCTTGTTGCCCTCCTTTCTGTCTCCTCTTCGGTAAGCCTTCTTTCTTTCGTTATTTTGTCAAACTCTGCTAGTTTATTGCGTAAATTCCTTCTTTTTGCTCCCAGGTTTCCTTGTTCACTCTTGCTCCATTCCTTAAGCTTATTTTTTAGAGCTTTAAGCTTGGATGCAAGGATGAAATCCGGCTTTCCAGAGAAGTTGAAAGAGCTCCACCATTCCTTAATTCTGTCATTAAATCCTTCTGTGCCAAGCCACCAATTTTCAAATTTGAAATAGTTTTTGTTCTTGTTCCACACTCCTCCTTGTAAGGCAATAGGTGAATAATCAGATCCTAACCTCTGCAGTGGCATTTGTTTTAAATTGTTGAAGCTTTCATCCCATTCTTCTGAGAACAGGATCCTATCAATCCTAGAGGCTATCTTCTGGTAATCCCCTTTGAACCAAGTATATTTGTTGTCTTCAAGTTGTATATCAATCAGCTTCAAGTCTTCAATGACATCAGAAAATTTTCTCATATGATCGTCTTAGACAGTTTCTCTTTTCAGAGATGAATCTGACCACATTAAAATCACCACATACTACCCAAGGACCTTCCATCAGACCCCTTACTGCCCCTATCTCCTCCCATACTAATCTTCTTTCTATGTAACAATTAGGAGCATATACCCCAGTGATATGACAAGAGAAGTCTTGCAATTGTGCCTCAAATTTGGCCCCCAAGGCCTAGCTCAAGTGGCAAAAGGTGGAGGATTTGTGGCTTAGGTCGCAGGTTCAAGCCCCACACCATGCAAAGCGAAGCCCGGTATTTAAGTGGAGAAGGGTAGAGGAGCGGGCCCATTATCCACCGAGTTTAGAAGGCTGTGATTGGTCCAAAGGGCGGATCACAGCCGGATTTCTCGGTTATCAAAAAAAAAATAAAAAAAATTGTGCCTCAAATTTGCAGGTTAATGAGTAAGCACCTATTGCCAAGACTTCTCCCCTCCATGCTCTGCTGTCCCATAGCAATAGTATACCCCCTCTAGTGCCACTAGCTTCTAAGCAAGCAGACGTAATCCATCTTCCTCCCCAAATTTGTTTCACCTCCTCAAATAAATTCCCCTCTAGTTTAGTTTCTTGCAGACAAATAATATCTGCATTCCATTCTATCAGTTTTATGATGAATTTTTAGTTTAAAATGTCACACCATCAAACATTTGACCCTCAAGTTTAGGATGTTAGGAGCATGCATTTACATATAAACTATCTGATGGAGAATCAAGATCCATAACTTTTCACAAAATTAACTGCAGCTTATGGACACATTGGTAGTTATATATTCCCTTCATTTCACTTCATATGATAGTATTTTACTTGGCACAGAGTTTATTGTTTATGAAAGAAAGGACTTCTGCACAGTAACTGAATATATATTATTAATGTACCAAATATACCCGTAAGGTATTCTGGTTTGCAACATGACATGTCAATTCTATAAGGAAAAGCGAGAATACTGAAATTAAAGATTTTCCTTGTATAGAAGGTGTCACTCTTTTTTGGGACGGACTAAAGAGAAAAGAGTGTAGTATAAAATGGAATAGAGGGTATCGGACTTATGAATTTCTCTTTCAGATTTAACTCTTTTGAACCTTCTCTTCTTAAAAATCAAACTACTAACTTTTGTACTTAAGTAACACAAGATTTGTTCATAATTACTTGAAAAGGCAAGATCTATGTAATCACCTAACATACACCTTCTCTTAGATGGGTCAACAAACTGTAGATTCAAAGTCAAGTGACCAGACTAATGCTAAATCTGGTTTACCCAAGCATGATAAACAGCTGTTGGTGCCAGTAGCCATAGTGGGACCTGCATTACAAGATTCACAGAGTGAAAGTATGGTTGCTGTCTCGAAATCTGCTGAAAGCCCACTATTTCCTGAAGCGAATACTATGGCGAATAAAGTTTCTAGTATAACTGGCTCCAAAAGACCTACCCCGGAATGCCTAGTGAACCCACTCAACCAATGCTCGACAAACAATTCTGGTAGTGGGCATCTTGTCTATGTTCGTAGAAGACCTGAAGGAGAGTTAAGCAAAACAGCTGCTAATAACAACCAAAGCGGTGTCACTGATTATCCACAACTAAAAAAGCTTAGTCAACGTGATGAGAAAACTCAGACTGAAGTCCAGATGAAGGAAGGATATTACATTCCAGAAGTTTCATCAATCTCATGGACTCCTTCAAGATGCTCCTTGTCCACAAAATCTTCAGTTCCTCCCTCTACAGGAGAGTCCAACAACAATTTAGCTTCAGTTAATGTTACCAACCACCAAGTCACGTCTACCAGACTATTGTTGGATAATCCCAAGAAGGTTAATTTTAAGCATTGGGAAGAGCGGTATTTCCATTTGCAGAACTTGCTGCACAGACTGGAGCAATCAAAGCAAGAGGATTATGTACAGAGTATGTAGTCTAATTTCTTGATGCTTGCTCACTTAATTGTCTGTCTGTTGTAATTCATCTTCTTACTCATTTTATCAATATAACCTCATTGAGCAGTGCTTCGTTCTCTTTCCTCTGTTGACCTAAGCAATCATGCTGTTGAACTGGAGAAGAGGTCCATACGGCTTGCCTTGGAGGAAGGTACTTTATGATTTTTGCTTTTATTGTTGCTCTATTATGGTTCTAGAGATGTGATTTGAATGAAAAAGTAAGTAAACCTGCTGACTTTATTGTTGTACTCTCAGATTTGCCTTGACACATATTTTCCCGTTTCAATGATGTATTGGATTTGTTTATTTATTTGGCTGATGATGCAAGATGCATTTTGCTTCAAGAATTAATTTCTGATCTTTTTGGATATTTACTTGGTTAGAAACGACAATGGTCTTTGATATCTCCTAAAGTCTTGTGTGTGCGCGGCTTGGTTCTAATGAAAGGGTTGACCCTAAAGATAGTTATGAGTTGGATGGGTTTTATTTTCTGTATTGAGATTTTTTCGGTAAGCCATTCTCACAATCCCTGGGAATGACCTCTGACTAAGTTTTGGTAAGTTTGAATCCTCAAAAGTGTACGAATTGTACATTGTATGGATTAACATTTTGTTATTTCCTCTCTGATAGAATGATTCTTCGTTGGGGCATCAGAAAGAGAATTGTTGCTATATTTGATACTGAACCTATTATTAATTGTTGAAAATGATTGGGCTTTTGACTCTGCCTATTTCCTTTCTGCCCTCTTTGTTCCAGTGAAATGGTGAAAAGCTTGTGCCATTTTCTCAGTTCTCTGCTTCATTTAACATTACCTATTTTATAGATTTTTGGCACAACTAGTTCAAAGGACCTTTTCTGGTGCTGGTATTTTTTCTAAATTTCACTTTTTTGGTTTTATGCCGAAATTTCTCAGCGAAAGAGGCGCAGCGAGTAAGAGTCTTGGATATTTTGGGGAAATATCCGAAGAACCCCAGAGCTTCTCTAGCTTGATGTCCTGAACAGCCTCAGAAAGAAGGAAATGTAATTGTATTCTTAAACAGACTTTGTACATGTTGTAGCCTGATATTCACATTGTAGTTAGAGTATCTGTCTGGTCTTAGCTAGTTAATGTGTTGTAGCTATCGTTTGTTAACTCTTAACTTATAGCGCGTTTTATTGAGGAAATGGAAATGGCTTTCCTCAGGTCCATCAGCAACAGTTGAGATTGAATGTTTGTGCCCATAAATCATTTAATCCTCTTCTGTTTCTATCTATACTCAGTCGTAGAACTTATCAAAAAGAATCTGTTACTGAGTTGTGGAACCAGATTTTGGCAGAAATTTTTGCGGGATGACAATTTGTATTCATGCAGATATTGTGAATTACTGGTGATGTGGTCAACCCAAACCAGTTTTGGATTGAGACGTAGTTGATTTGTTTTAGTTATTGTAAATTGGTATTGATGGAATGACCAGTTATGATTATACCCCTGTCCCATATAGTGTAAAAAGAAAGATTGTTTCCCTATCCTAGTAGTTGATGTTGGGTTGTGGTCTTGTTTTCCCCCTTTATCATCAGTGAGAGTCTATGGTGCGAGCTATTATAGTTCATATTTAATCTTTTTGGGCAGTGTTATTTACAGATATTTGTTAGCTTAGACAGTTGTATAGTGATGAGAATTGGTTGGTTGATTGAGGTAGAAGAAGAGAGTGTTATTGGACATTTGTTATTAAAAAAATGAAGGTCAGCTTATTACATCAATGCTTGCTTGTCCCACGATAGTACGGGATTTGTCAATAAAATCGCAAGCACAAAAAAGTCTTTGATATGGACTTGGAATATGGTATAGATGATACATGTTTGTTAGAGTAAAAAGAGAATATGCAATATTCACATTCTTTTCTCTTATATGTGGGAGTGAGATGCAATGAATCTTTCACATCTACCACCTTATCTCCAACTTGTAAATAACACAAAATTAATTATTAGCAAAATATGTGTCATCTTCTCACCCCATCGTCACTTGTACATGGTATGTGTTGTCCACATACCTATCTATATATAAATATAGATTATTAGAGTTGATTATGTCGTAATAATGGAAATTAAAGAAAGAAGAATCTTGTTTGAATCTTGGGTTTGATCCAATAATCGTGTTGGCCTGGAATCTTCTCTCTTATCTCTTACAGCCTGAAGTCAGAGAATATGATATATCATTTCTATCACCTATCTATTATACACATAATCAATTATTTCTGCTTCAATAATACAATATATAATAATACTCCTACTTAGACAACAGAATACGACTTTTTCTTTTAGTGTTCTTTTGCTATCTACTAGAAAAAAAAAACTTTTTGACTTTTATTATTTTATAGTAGTAGATGTTTCTTGCCTTGCTTGCGTATGTTTCAAATTTTGAATATACCATTAGCTAATTTTATTTGAGTCTACCATTCCTTGTATTAGTAGTAACACGTCATGAACACATCCACTACAAGTTTCTGTTACTCATGGAATTGATACCTTGCCACCTCCTAGTCCTACGTCAGTTGACACATATCTTGACTAATTTTATGAGATATTTGTGTATTTTATCCAATCGTAAATATACGCAAGTCTCTTTGTCCTTGTCAAAACTTAATTCACTTTTGAATGTTTTATCATATATTCTCACAGTTGATGATCGAGAGTGGTGTATGGATCCATTAATCAAAGTAGATGGATTAAGATAAATGGTATATAGGGTATAGGACATGTGCTTATAAAACAATATTGGAGGTGGATATATATATATTAATCACACAGTCAGCTTCCTTTAATTTGCCGTGCTCAACAGATAATTAAAACCCTTTATATATAGTGGTAATATACTAATTGTCAACCCACAACATAAAGAAAAAGTGAAAAAAGAAAATGAAATTAATGAAGATGGTCACTTTCAAGGCCGCCCATTAACAAAAATTGGTACAACTGTTCCATTTGACAAAGGATGAGCTAGCTATATAGATAAGGCTCATTCAAGATATAGATTAATTATTAGCTAATTGGAATTAACAAATAGATAATTAATCATTTTATAAGTACGTGTCTACACAATTTGTTAATCCCTTATTAATTTCATATTATTTAACTCATGTTTGACCTGACACACTCCTTAAAAAAGCTTTTAAAATAATGTTTTATTGCAATTCTAAATTTAAATAGTTATTTCATATAAAAAATAAAATAGTATGAAGAGAAAATAATAATTAATTTGCAAAAATGAAATGGGAGGGAGTACTAGGTAGGCACCAAACCAATTCACGTCTCTGGCTATTCTTAGATTAAGTTCCAACTTACACAAATTACGTCTTCTCATTAAGATATGTTGTCAAAATAATTTTCCTATTTTATTTTGGATATCTTCGTATTTACCATGGAAATGATTAACTTTTCTCCCGTTCTTTGTGTTGTCGCAATTGCTCATCAATCTCTATAATTGAAATTCCAACATGCATAACTTAATTTTGCTCGTTTATTCAGTAACAGTTGTTTGCATCAAAATAAGCTTCAATCCCAAATTTAAGTTATGATCGGCTATTTCAAGTCTAGGGTGTATTAGGTACAGAGTAAATTATTTTTCAATTTTCTCTATTATTTATATATATTCTTTTAGGAAAATAAGTTTCTTAAAAATGACTTCGTTAGTTGAACTATAAGTAAGTAGTAACACTTCAATTTCATTGTCTTCTTCCCACTTACCCACCGACGCTTCCAACCCCCTCGACAATTTATCCACCCCAAGTCCCCATCCTACCCAACATTGTTTTGTTAAATTACATATAAATATTGTTAATATAATATGTATTACTTATTTATCAAATATTAAAAAATAAAGAAAAAATCCATTAATATTTTTCATCAGAACATTTTCGTTCCTACTAAATACATCTATAATGTAGCATATATATCACTCTCTTAAAAAATATATATTAAATTTATCACACTTGGAAATTAAAGGCGTTGCCTCATTACAACTTGCCAGTAAATTAACAAGATAAACGATAAAGTAATGCTAGCGTAAGCGGCATAGAGATTCTAAGTAGCAAGTAATTTTATACAAATTTATACGAAAAAGGTGAAAGAGACACGAGAGAGGGGGATACCATCCGTACGCAACTTAATATTTTAAAGTTTATAAATTTTTATAACTATATAGTATCTTATATTATATATAGTAAATTTTTAAGCAAATGAATTTACAGATGTTTTAGTGCGGAGGTACAAAAGTTCCGCTATATCTAGTTTCAAGAAAGGTGGAGGTAGATCGAAAAAGGTATTGGAGATGAGTGATTAGACATGACATGACATAAGTTTAGCTTATCGAGGACATGATCTTAGATAGAAGGTTGTGAAGGACATAAATTAGGATTGAAGATTAATAGGTAGCAATGTGTTGTCTTGTTGTCGGTCCATATTAATAGTCGCAATATTACTTATGTAGTTCTTTATACTCTATATGTTGCTCTTTGTACCTCGTATTGTTTTGTTACTATATGTTGTTTCTTGTACTTTTATTACTTTTATTTTGGAACTACTTTGAACTATATTTCCTTGAGCCAAATGTCTATCGAAAATAGTATCTCTATTTTTAAGGTAAAAATAAGATCTACGTACAGTCTACCTTCCTCACACCCTACGCTATGAAACTACACTAAATGTGTTGTTGTTCATGAATTCACTATTAAATATATGTAAATATTATTAAATCAATTTATTAGCATATATAGAAAATCTAAACAAAAACTATTAAATTTACATGAACTCATAAATTTGGAGTTTGAATAGTACTAATATTTTAAAGAAGAGTGTGGAGAAGCTAATATTAGATCCACCAACTAGCATCAAACTCTTTTAATCATAACCAATATAGTAATCATCGTGAAACAATAAACTTAAGAGTTGGTGTGGAATGCACGTAAGTAAAAAGATTAGTTAATAGATAATGAGACCTAAAAATATGACATAAGCAAATGAAAAGAGGGAATGAAAGAGATATAAAATGATAATAAACATATTAATTTGGAACAACAACCATGTGCTGTTGTCATTACTCATATGTGGATTAATGTACTTTAACATCCTTTTCGATGACACATCAACCTTATTTTATGCATCTATTATCTTTTTTTAATTCAATCTTTTGCTACTTTCAATGTTGTCTATAATATATAATATGTCCATGCGATGCCACCATTATTAGAGTGTAACTTTCGCATATGTAATAAGTGTGTATGTAGTACGAATAATAAATGGTTAAGCATGTGAATTTTCATAGAAATAAAAAAATTAGCTTAACAAAAAGAGATTATCCATTATATTATACTAGTGAAATGATCCGTGCTTTGCGCGAGAATTTAATATCATGAAATTTATAAAATAATATTTAAAACCTATCTGTTAGTAAAACTAAAATACTATATTATCTTACATACAAGATTACATAATAACAAACATTAATAATGTAAATGAAAATGAAAATTATAACATCTTATCATTTATCCTTAATAACATAAGCATGAATTAATGACTGTAAAAATACATACCAGGATCTGTAATATAAGCAATGGTGTCAGTGAGCCACTCAACAGGAGCAAAGTACACAAATATTTAATTGTGCAGAAGAAAAGAAGAAGAAGAAGAAGAAGAAGAAGAGGTTTAGAATTTTTATTGTTTTAAAATGAGAGGAAATCCCTCTATTTATAGACAACAAAGGGTAGTGTGAACAAATATTTATTGTGCCTTATCGAAAAAGTTACAACTATTTGGAAAAGTTGCAACCCTTGGGAAAGGTCACAACCTTTCATAAAAGTCACAACTTTTCATAAAAGTCGCAACTCTACATTAAAGTCGCAACTTTTCATAAAAGTCGAAACTCTTCATTAAAGTCGCAACGTAGACGGACCTAGAGTTCTCTTTTATATATATACTAGCAAATGGGCCCGCGCTTCGCACAGTTAGAACATTCTTTATTAAAATTTATTAGAATAGAACTTTTCTTGTATTTTGATGTTATAGTATTTTTATATAAATCTATTTTTAAGAGTATATATTGGTTATTCAATTGTGGTTACCATTTGTTTTATTAAAAGAAAAGGCAAAATAACAAATCATAACACTATCTCCTAGTTTACCTAATTTCATTTTACAGATTCATTAATTTGCTTTTGAAATTTTACAATGGTTAGTTTATTTTTATCATATATATGCATGGTTACATAGTGTCTTTAATTAGAGAGTCAAATAATATTTTTCTCAATTTTCTTCTTTGCAAATTTCGTTAGTATAACACTATCAATTACTTTCAAAATATTATATATATATATATATATAACTAATGTGTTTATCAAGAGCAAAGGTTCCATAGATATACCAATAAGTAATATGTAGTCATTATGTGTTTTAAAATTAAAATGCAATCGTTCAAAATTTAAATTTAATATGTAATATAGTTATGATAGTGTTTTGGAATTGAAGTTGTGCACAAACAAAACATTAAGGATCCTTGAAAAGGATGAAAGAGAAGTAAGGGATAATGGGAAAAAAGTTTTAAAAAGTACTTTGTTGTTCTAATTTTACCATTTGACTTTCTATATTTTTTTTACTCTCGTTAATAATAAAATTATTATGACAACAACAAAAAATCATATAAATTTTTAGGCTTGATCTCTTGAAAATGAAAAGATTTTTTTGGAGAATGATGTAAATAAATGTATTCTGTAAAAAGTTATTTGTGAATTTGCAGTAGTTGGATTTACATAGAGTCTGTACTAACAAATACTTATAACAATAACTTTACAGAAACATCAACAACAAAGTTTAAAACATCTACTCAAAAACAATAATTAATATCATAAGCATAAATTAATGACTGTAAAAAAATATTCCAAGATTTGTAACAATAGAATGAAATAGAAAGGAAAAATCGAGCCCACTGAATGCACAGTGTCTCCTTAAGAAAATCATTCCCCTCTAGTACCCGAGGTTTAAAGAAATAGATCCTCTCAGGATGAAACGATTTTATTCACCAGTGTAATGATACAAAAAAATAGTGTCAGTGAGCCACTCAACAGGAGCAAAGTACACAAATATTTAATTGTGTAGAAGAAGAAGAAGAAGTTCACAATTTTTGTTGTTTTAAAATGAGAGGAAACCCCTCTATTTATAGACAACAAAGGGTAGTGTCAACAAACGCTTATTGTGCCTTATCGAAAATGTCACAACTCTTTGAAAAAGTCACAACTCTTCGGAAAGGTCACAACCTTTCATATATGTCGCAATTCTTCATAAAAGTCACAACTTTTAATAAAAATCACAACTTTTTAATAAAAGTCACAACTTTTAATAAAACTCCCAACTTTTCATGAAAGGGGAGGTCTAATTTTGGAAATAAATAAATTAAAAGGGAATCCTTTTTTGTGGTGTCACTACGTAGGCGGGCTTATAATTCTCTTTTATATATATATATATATATATATATATATATATATATTATGAAATTCTTAGCGGGACCCTTTAATTTGACTGTCTCCATTTCCAAATAATTTTCTACATAAGAAAACGCAAAATCAGGAAGCTCATGAAATTCTCAATATGGATCTATTATCAGACACGGTATTTATCAGGAAAATGATATATACGAGGTCAAAAACATGCGTCTTGATTCAATTCATAGATTAATTATTATATCAACTGATCTAAGTATAAACAGAAGAAGAAAAAGGTGAAGCAAATTAGAGGAAGCAATGGACCTTTAGTGCTAGATGTTAGCACAGCATTTGAGTGTAGCTGGTCTCAAACCCGAAGATATATTAGTATGGAAATGCTTGAGAGCTAAGATTTAGTAAAAATAAAAAGTTTGGAGCACAAAACTATTAATATGTGCTTTTGTATTACTTAGAATCCATCCTTTTACATGTATATTTAGATTACTATTACTGTCAAGACAACAAATGTAATATATCAATCAATAGAAAATTCTACCTGATCCCCAAAATGTTAGGGTTTTGCCTTGATTTTTTTATCTTATTTGAAGTTTATTTTTTTCTAAAAGAAAAGACAAAATATTACCATAAATGTTTTTATTTTTCTAAAAGAAAAATATAATTTTCATCCATATTTGATTTATTCTTTCTTTAGAGGAAAAGTTTGGAGATCTATAAATTGAAGGTTCATATTCTCATAACATAATAAGAGCATCCACAATGTAGTCGTTTAAGAATCTTGTTTATGGAGAGATTTTCTGCTAAACATATTTATGATTTTTTAATATTAGTTTTCAATATGTAGGTCGCTTGACCAAATCATATTAATAATATGTCTTTAGTATGCTTTTATTTGTCGTCTGATTTGTCAACCATATGATTTGCAATTGTAAGCTTCCGCATGCGCCCTAATCACTTTCGAACCCAACACAAAATACTATGCATAAATTCAATACTCCTCGTGGAAATACTGCTACCAATGCTAGTTAATATTCCTCTATTGATGGCAGAATCTCCTACAAATATATCTAGGCTCTAGCGTGTGTATCCTTTTAATATGTGTTTGATAGAAATTTGGAATTTCTTTTAGTTTAATTTAGGAGAATACATATATAGTTTATGGGTTTAGCCCTTGATCTTGAGGTCAAATTATGTGACATACCTTTCCAACGAGGTCAATCTTTCTAATTCACTACGAGAAAAATTAAGGAATTATCGATGAATAAAATTTCATAGTTAAATAATAAAAATGTCATGCTAATCATTTAGCTATAATTAACAATGAAATATATGAAAATTTAATTAGCTAAGAGCTATTTGGCAGTGAATTAGCTAGGATAAATTCTGTAGGTAATTTCTAGTATAAAGTGTCTTATAAGATGCACCATTGATTTATATAATGTGACACAACAAACATATGTTTTACACAAAAATTAAATAGGTAATGGTTATGTCTGAAAAAATCATGAGAAACCATATTTTGTCTCCCGCATAGAACGTACCCCGATCCCTCGGCCTCCTCCATATATAATTCAATTTTGGATATAAAAAGTGAGTATTTTATTGTTGGTTTGTTGTTGATATGCTATGGAAAACAACATTAATTTGTGTTAGATGTAAAAGCTTTAACAAGGATTTTGGGAATAAGGTCGGGTGAATTTTCATTTTTAGAAATTCACCATTATTGAGAAAACTTGAAAATGTATATGTTGGTCTCGTTGTTTGTTGAACTCATGAATTTGTTGTTGAGTTCTGCTTGGTTACTTGTTTAGATAATAAATGTTGTTGGAAATTTTCTCACCAAAAACCATGATAGTGGAAGCCATGCTAGGAAAGATACAAGTGGCCAGTGGGATGAATT
>JAJOOO010007646.1:0-15487 GCA_029582685.1 Solanum piurae
TGTAGTTCTTTAAAGAGAGGAAAAAATGAGTTCTTTTGATTTATTGAAAAAGTAATCTATCCATATTTTCTGGCAGTGATTAGATTGACAGTAATGAGTCCTAGTTGTTAATTTAGGTGGTCGCTAGTTTTGACACTCTGTCCTCAAAAAGAACATTTTCTCTTTTTGTTCTTTCATTATATTTTTTAGACTTAAGACTTATGCATTTTCAGTTTTTCTTGTAGTATCTTCTTACTTCATAAGCACTATAATACTAACTTCTTATGTGTTATTCTGATTTACTTTATTTTCTTTATTTATGTACTTACAGCTGTTAATATACTAAGTTTATAAGAAAGTTTTCATTGTTACTTCATTCTTCTCGAATTAGGATATTTGCTGGTTACAACAAATCCATAAGAATATTTGATATTCATCGGCCTGGCAGAGACTTTACCCAGCACTCCACCCTTCAAGGAAATAAAGAAGGGCAATCAGGTATGTTCAGCTAGCTGCTTTTCTTTATGATCACCTTTTTAGCATTTGACTTTATAAATAAGACAATTAGCTAACAATATCTGTGTCAAACACATCAACCTGATAGTTATCTCAAAGAGAAACTATTAAGTCCTGTTGAGGCTAATTAATTCTCCCACTTTTGATGCCTACATTATTCTTCATTATACATTTATTATTCTGGCACCTTTTCTCTAATCTGTTTAGGCATTATTCCTCATTTATTATTCCTACACTTTTTCTCTTATCTGTTTAGGCATTATATCCTCAATGGCTTTCTGTCCAAGCCATTCAGGGTTACTGGCAACAGGCTCCTATAGCCAAACTACTGCCATACATAGGGAAGATAACATGGAACTTCTCTATGTCTTGCATGGTCAAGAAGGTGGGGTTACACATGTAAGTTGGCAGAACTATCATTCATATTTTTTTTAATATACTGTACTCAGATACTCAAATGATTCATCAACCATAACATTCACTTACTAGGTCCAATTCTCAAAAGACGGAAACTACTTGTACACTGGTGGCCGGAAGGTTAGAACAATGATACATTTCTGTTCATTACTTTCAATGCCTATTTATCATTGAATTGTACTGTTGTTTGGTCCTTCCTTTGCAAAGAGAATGCTGGATCTATAATTTCATCATATCCGTCACAGATAATGGAAAAATGCACTTGCCACCTTAAACAGTTTCTGATTTTCTAATCTCTAGCAGATAAGAAACCAGAATGGATAGACAGTCAAAACAAGGGAACACAGAACATTATCCACGATTTCATTTTCCTGTGCAAGCTTTTAATTCTGAGTTTTGTTATTTGGTTGGGATAGGGTTGGGACAATGGAACCCAGGATCTGTTTCAGTGCTAAGCAATTAACTAAAATAGTTTAGAAATATCTTTGGCTTAACAAAGTAATACATAAATCACTGTATCTTCCTTAGTTCTTCGAGCAAGTCATTTAGGTTGAAAAAACTCCACATAATATGAACGATTCTTAACTTGAAAAAAACAATCAAGAAAATCTCAAGGTCCGATTACTGATCAATGATTTTACAAAATTATTGAAGTTCAATTACCTTTTTCAACTATGCCCTCGTAAAAGTTGAATATAACAACCTCATTAACTTTTTTTTGCAAATTATTACTAAACAGAGAAATACTTTCCGCACGATCAACATTAATGGAAGAAAATGAGTTTGATTATTCATCAATATTTAATGGTAACCATATTTCAGACTTGGATACTCCCTGTTTATTAATGATCCTAGCACCTTCTCTTCTTATCTCTTCTTTTAGCTTTGTTTGTCCTTCAATTTTTCTCCTATTCTGTTAAGAGTTTAGATGAGGTGAGATCTGGAAAGCAGTTTATGACTTTAATGTTACTGTAGAATTATGCCAAAAGATGTTAATGGGGAGAATGCAGAACAAAGTTGGCGAGTGTTTGATGTTCAGTTTTTTTTCTCCCATTCCTCCAAACCCACTACACTCTCCTTATAGGATACCTATAAAATGAACTCTGAACAGCCGTGACTCCAGGCGAATGTATAATTGACCACTTGGCCCCATAAAGAGGTCAAAAAGTTCACTTTAACATCTAACAACTCGAAAACCTCAAGTATCAACCTTTTCAACTTCTACCTTAACATTTTAGTGTATAGTTTGTAAACTTGAGTAATAATTTTAAAATAAGATCTGTTTTCATTTCCTTCCTTGAAAGAAATATAAACTTTGTGCCTGTTCCTCTGAAAGGCATGCTTGCTACTTGTTGATTTCCTTCACTTATCTATTTATGATCTAAAATTTGACCCTTTCTTCTTCGGACTCAATTCTTGTCTATCGTCACGTGTATGCTAATATCCTGTCATGCATGCATGTTGTGTTAAACATATGTTTGACCAAGTTCATCTCAAACTTCTTTTAGGACCCTTACATACTGTGCTGGGACATTCGGAAGACTGCTGAAATTGTTTACAAGTAAGTTTCTTTCTACTGATTGGACACTCAGGGAACTGGAACATTGGAATGATTGGCTCGATAGCTCTGTTTCTGTTCAGTAAAGAAGCTAATTAGATGCATCCCTCTTCCAAAATAATTGCATTTTACAAGTCGGAGACGTCTCACACTCCTGCTAGAAATGTGATAATTCTTTATCAGTTCCTTTGTTCTATAAAATAAAACTATATATGTTCATATGATGTTTTTTCCTGGAGGGGAACTTTCATAACTGAAGTTGTCTATATTCACTGTTTTTCGAATTATCCATGTCGAGAATATCAATTTGCATGAATGAAGTAATTTACTATGCATAACGATAACTTTTGTAAGTTTGAATATATTGTGACCTAGTGCTTCAGTGATAAACTAAAGTTCCCTTTTTGACTTCATTTAATTAGGATGTACAGATCATCAGAAACTACCAATCAGCGGATATATTTTGATATTGAACCTCGAGGTCAGCATCTCGGCTCTGGAGGACAGGTAATCTTCTGCTTAGCTCAAAATTACATTCTGTGTCAGAATGAAATTCAAGATCTCATCTTCCATTCTTGTTTGTCTATGTAGGATGGCTCAGTTCACATTTATAATCTTCAAACCGGACAGTGGGTATCCAGCTTCCGAGCTGCATCAGGTACTTCGTTGTGTTCATTGAAAGAATAAGTTGGGAGAAGGTCCACCTAGTTTCTTCTATTTCTTACTCAGCGTATCCTGTTTCAGACACGGTTAATGGCTTTTCATTTCATCCTTTCCTGCCGATGGCTGCCTCTTCATCAGGCCACCGGAGATTTGGAGTTATAGATGACTCCCATGAGGATATGCTCCTAACAGGTAAATTCATTAACCCCACATTGTTGGAATTTTTCCCGAGTACTGTGTGTGAAAACTTCTGTATTCATCTGAAGTAAATTATTTTCAATGTTCATTACATATCTTCTCCTTCTATGCTTTGTTCTGTCGATTCCTCATTTCCATTTGCCTTTTCAGGAAAACAAATTTGTTGCCATACCTCTTAGTCCTATTTGCTCCCTTCCTTAACACAAATGCTTAAATCATCTGCTCTGTCAAGTCAATGATCACATTTTTTCTACGAAATGACCTGTTAACATGAAAAGTTCTTAATATGATTGTGTTGTCCTTGTTTAGGTGATGAAAATTGTGTTTCCGTGTGGAGCTTCGCCTATTCAGCATTCGTAGAAAATGATGGTAGTCCCATTTCTGGGGGCTCAAATGGTAAATCTGAGCTTGATGAGGACCTTCACCTTCGTCAAGAACCTTGATCCATGTACCGACTGTGTATAAACTTATCGTTGCATGGGCTAACATCACCTCCATTTACCATCTTAAAATACAACCACAACAAATCCATTCTAAACAAACTGTGTATCCACTATTTATGAATGTATGCACATCAGCTCTGCTGCTTTAAATATTCTTCCAGTTATTTTATTAGCCTCATTTGAACTTATTTTACTATATTATTTCCCATTTTTGATAGATGTGACAATTGAAGAATAGGTTGGATAGCTAAAATTATGGATCATTATGGTAGTGTTATGTGAGAAGAAATTTACTCTATAAAAATACGTCTTTCAATATTATATGATGTCATTGTTTCTGGCTAAGTGGAGATTCAGAGAAATACTCCATAAAACTCTTAATTAATCAATATTAATAATTGAATTAGGAATCTTTGTTCGAGCAGACTAGTAAACTCTTTTTGACAAACATATTATCACTGATTTGATCTTTTTTTTTTATTTTAATCTATTATATAATGATTTAATAGGTTTATCTGATCTTTGGATTATTGCATAGCTTGAACAATTGGAATATATAACATCCTGTAATTAGGATTTACTAAAGTTTCAAAAGATCAAATGGTTTTTTTAAAAAAAGAACTATTGAGAGAAAATCAACATACTATTTGTTGTCTAGACAGAGTTACTGCTATTACATGCTTTTTATTTTGTATTTTATCCTACATAAAATATTATATTGTTTTCCATATAAGTTATGTCAAATACATATTAGAGAACTTAATAATGTAACCAAATGCTTTATTAATACTAAAAAGTTGTATAAATAATCAAGTACATTATTAGTTATGTAGTTATTAATAATATGTATTTTTACATTCTGAAGCAAAAGTATTATCAGCAATTATTATGAAATATTATGTCAAAAATATTTTTTATTATATAATTAGAACTCATAATTTTTATTTTTTATTTTTGGTTCATCTGTCAAATCATGTGAATTTTACATTTTAGGTCCTTATCAATTAATTTTAAATGAATGAAACTCATATTACGTTCTAATTTGAAATTCGAAAGAACTAATAATAGCAAATAACTTTTATTAAATTATTTTTGTCTTTTATGTTATTTTAAAATTTTGTATTAAACTATAAAATTTATTTATTTTTGGGTTCTGAATCCAAGAAAAATTTCATCAGATCCTTATCAATTAATTTTGAATGAATGAAATTCATATTACATTCAAATTTAAAATTTGAAAGAACTAATAATAGCAAATAGCTTTTCTTAAATTATTTTTGTCTTTTCTGTTATTTTAAAATTTGGTATCAAACTGTAAAATATATTTATTTTTGGATTCTGAATCCAAGAAAAATGTCATAAGACAGGGTCTTGATTGCATTATAAATGAAAATTTGATTGTATTTTTATTTTTCTGATTTGCTTTCCAAAGTCAAGAAGGCAAGTTGTTGAGTGCATGTGCATTTAATATCCCTTAATATCTTCACAATTCTCCCTCTATAAATATAAAGTTTCTCATATTGTATTCTCATATCTTGAGTTAATACTTTCTCTTTAATATATACAGTTATTTTCTGTCATACTATTTTTCTTCTAATTTAGAAGTAAAATAATGATGGAAGCTCTAGGATCCAAAAGAAAGCGTCTGTCAATGTCAAATCGTTCTGTTTATCTTCCTAATCACGTGATTGATAGGATTTTTACCTTTTTACCTATTAAGGATGTTATTTGTTCTTCTGCCGTAGCTAGTCCATTTTTAAATTCATGGATGTATGCCCGCAATCTGTGTTTTGATAGAATATTTAAGAGAAATTGTGGTAAGGAAGATATCTCAATAATCAATAAAATCATAACTAGTCATTTAGGCAAGAAAATTTACAATTTTCATTTGTATATTCCTGCGCCAAATGAGTACTCACTTTTTCTTCAGGAGTGGATTCAAATTGTTGCATCAAAGGGCGTTGAAGAGCTAGAGATAGATTTATGGTTTACATCTGATAATGAAGATACTTACTATATGCATTCTGATTCTATTGATATTGAAACTCTTCGGAGTGTAAAATTGATCAATTGTGAGTTGCGTTTATCGCCAAACTTAAAAGGCTTACGATTCTTAAAATCACTTAGTCTAACTAAGGCTCCAATCACACCTCATTTTATTCAAGAGTTATTTAGAAGTTGTGTGGTACTTGAGTCTTTGGCATTGACTTTTTGTTCTTCTAATACTAATGTTACAATCAAAGGTTCGAATCAACTTAGAACTATTTTGATTAGAGGTTGTGGTAACATCATCACTATTGATAATCCCAATATTCACACTTTTCATTATGAGGGTGACATTGATAAAATCAAGTTGATTAGTCCAACAAGATTTGAAGATGTGATATTCAATCTTGATGCTACTAAATGGCTTCAGCATATAAGCGGAATGGGTAATTTGATTGAAATATTAAGAAACGTGCAAACTCTCTCGATTAACAATATTTTTCTTGAGGTAATGTAATGATTTTTTTTTTATTTTTTTTTTTTAAAAATTTATTTTTATATATTGACAACGTAAATATTTTGTGTGTACACTTTATGTAGGGACTTTCTCCTAGATATGTGGATTTTGAATACAAAGATATGGAGTTCTATCTTCCAAATCTAAAGGAGCTACAAATTGTGCGTTATGGATTAACATATGTGAACCCATGGGACATTATTTTCTTTGTCAAGAATTGTCCCCAAATTGAAAGACTCTTTCTTGATGTAAGTATATTAATTTGAACCTTTTTAATATTTTAATGTTTTTTTTTTAGCTATTGTTAATTATTTGTGAAGTAATTAATAATTAATTAAAATTATGCAGTTTGGTGATTATGCAATGGAAGCAGGAAGATATTGGAATGTTGTAGCAAAGGAAAAATTTGAGAATTGCCAAATACAATTTTCACAGCTAAAGCTCTTGAAGGTGAAAGGATACAAGAAACTTGAGTTGGAAGAGAAATTGGTGAATTTCTTTTTGCTGCGGGCAAAATTTCTGGAGTCTTTGATTATTGTTTCAAAGGATAAACATTTAGAGATTAAATCGAAAGATGTTGTTACAGTCTCAAAGATAGTTACTATTTCTACCTACTATCATATTAGGGACAAAAGTTCTGTATTTCCTAAACATACAATTTTTTGAATGCAGAATTCAAAAAAAAAATCATAGGAAAAGAGTTGGAGAAGACATGTTTTTCTAAGCATCACAAAAAAATATTAGATTTTTTTTATTTCCTATTTTGTTCATCAGTTATAATGCAATGTTGTTTTGGTTGGAGAAGATATATTTATTGCTATTTTAAGTAGTATTTGCAAATTTGGAATTCTGATTTGTTTTTTCTATTACAGTCAAATATGAATTTGGATCGGTATTTTAGAATTTACCTTATATTAATTCTCCTAATTTATTTTACTATATTTTAGGACTTCTTGATTTTTAATATATATTTGTATTTTATCATATATTTTAGAACTCCTTAATTATTAATTTTCCTAATACATCTTATCATATATTTTTGGTCTCTTTAATAATTAATTGTCCTAATCCCTCGTACCATATATTTTCATCTTACATATATTTTAAGACTCTTTAATATTTAAAATCTATTTTCTTCTTACCATATATTTCAAGGATTCTTTAAGTTTTCTTAATACTTCTTACCATATATTTTAAGACTCTTTAATTTTAAATTTTATAAAAATAATTAAATAATAATTCGAGGAACATAGTAAATAATTATTGTAAAGTCTTTTAATGAAGGATAAATGGTTCAGACAACATTTCTAAGGACCTTCATGTTTTTAATGTAGTATATATTAATCTATATAAATATAAATATATACACTCTGAATAATAGAGTAAAGGAAAAACGAATTATTATATGATTATAATAATACGATACAAGTACTTGTACTAAATTATTTACAATTACATTAATGTGTATGCGTTTTGCACGTATATTTCACATCAATCAATAAATATAAAAAGAAAAAATATTAATAAGTCCTTTCATAAAAGAATATACCTAATAAAATATTTATTTATCTTAGTTTTCATCATATGTAAGACACCGAAACACTTGTCAGATTTGATATTGAGTCTCTGAATCATAATGGCAAATTCATAAGTCGTAAATCAATATAAATTGTGATGTAATGATTGAAGTCCCTCCATTTTTAATCATATATCTCGAATTCTTCAAGTTCAATGCATTCAAATAATCTTTGTTCATCTAGAATTATTTTGCAAATTGATTAAAGAAAAGAAATCATCTAAAATTAATTTGCTTTCAAATCTTTGTTCATCAACTATGTTTTGTATATATCATTATCGTCACCCATTTTCAAGATACGTACAAAATCAAATTTTATCAATATAATTTTCTCGACTTAGTTATTGACCACAAAGACCACATTTATTTTTGAGTGCGTTGTTAATTTTATTTTTAGTCCAGTACCATCTCCTTGTAAATTTTCGTTAAGCCATTATAGTACGTAGTAAATATGGTTTGAAAAGGCATACTCAAGGTTTTCCACACCATAAAAATTACATCTATCCTAATAGGGTTATATGGTTATATTATGCAAGAAGAAGATACATGTTACACGTAGGTTCTATAAAACAATTATAAGAGTGATAATAATATATGGTTTGATTATATCCTATATATATATAGTCCAAATACACCTATTCCTAGATGTTACATTATGATAACTAAAAGTGTTAATAATGAATAAGACATACCTAAATTACATCGACAAAAGTTACATATTAAAATACCTATAATATTTTAGATCCAATAGAGAAATAAATATTGAGGATTCGTATAATCATTCAACTATTTAGATACTTGAGGTATTTCATTGATAATTATTAATTTTAATCGTGAATTCCTAAGGTGATAATTATCTTAAAATGTTATTTTTAAGTTAAAGTGACAATTAAAGTATGACGAAAGAAGTACTTCACTAACAGAGGCGTATCTAGAGGGATGCCGTGGGTTCACGTGAACCCATGCTCCCCTCTATAGATCATATATAGTAGTGCTATATTTTTTTAAAAATATTTAAATATAGTTGTGTGAACCCATGTTCAAAGTATTATATAATAATGCGATGATGATTGGGTGCACTTCTCTAAGTGAGAGATAGAAATTTATATCTTATATCTATCTTGTTTCTTTGAGTAACACTTTTCCAAGTGGTTATCAGTTACACTTTTGTCGTTTCAACTAATTTTTATTTTGTTTTTTTCCTTTATTCTTTCAAAATTTTCAAGTGTGTTACATTGAGAATTCCTAAAAAGTTTAGCATTGTAAATTTTTTATATAATTAAATCAAATGTGTATATTAAAATTTAAAACTAGTAGTATTATATATTTTGGACCTATAATTTTTTAACTATAATGGTTCATATTACGAACTAAAAGTCAAATCGATCAAATTTATATTTAAGATACATTTTTTCGTAATCGTGCACCCATCTATCCGAAATTCTGAATACGCCTCTGTTCACTAAGCATATTACCAACATAATAAATGAAAATTTTATCCTTTTATTGACTGATTTTCCACATTATTTACTTTCACTTGTGAAAAATCCCTCCTAATTTGATTATTTGGATTCGTATGAAATTTATTTTTTCTCAATAATAAATACAGTTTTTACTCTGCTTTTGAGGTAAACATGTCTATAATTGACAACATGAAAAAACTCAATAATAAATGCTAAAAAGAGTTAGTTTATATATATATATATATTATATATATATAAATGCTCAAGTAATTGTTTATTTTATAAAGAGATCAAAAACTAGTTAATAATAAGGGGAAGATTGACTATATTGTAAAAAGTCTTTATTGATTAATTCTTAATGAACGAAACTTAGCTTAGATGTTCCATGTTAATTTAAATATCAAAATTGAAAGAATTAATAATAACAAATAACTTTTATAGTAAATTGTATTTGACTCTTATATTGTTTTCAAGTCTTGCATTTAATTATATGATTTGATTTTATATTTGACTTCAAGTCCAAAATAAAAAAGTCATAATTTTCATAATCTATAGTAAATTGCTTGATAAATAAAATTTGACTTTTATTTTAATTTTAATTTTTTGCTTTATACATATAAGTACATTAAAATTAAAATTACTTGCATTGGGTACAGATGTTATTATTGATACATAACTTCAATTATTTCAAATCTAAATTAGTATGAATCTGATTTTATAGTTATATATGGCTCGTTTGGTGTGAGGGATTAATAATAGTGATGGGATAAGAAAAAAATATGTTGTTTGGTTGCCATGTTTGGAATAACTTATCCCACCATTTATATCATAGTGATGGGATAGGTTATCCCATATACATGGTGGAATAAGTTATCTCAGGATAGCTAACCCCAGGATAACTTGTTTCCAACCAAACGACCTCCTAATACATAACTTATATATTTGATACATAACTTACGTATCATTTGCTATGTATCATGTAAAGGAGCAATGTATCCACAAGATCTAGAAAAATACGAAATTATTGTAATTTGAAAAACTTTCACGATAGAATATAATTAGCACCTAGTTTATTGAGGTTTCTGTACTTTATAACTTTTTTTTTAATCACACAAACACAACAGCTAATACTACTCGTCTACTACCCCTTCTGTCTCTAATTACTTGTCCATTTTTAGTTTGCCCTAATTACTTGTCCATTTTGCCAAACCAAAAAAAGATAAATTTTTTTTTACCTAGTATACCCTCAATTAATTATTTTTAAAAAAGTAGAACTTTTTAAAAATCTTAAGTTTTTAATTCATCCACTGATAATTAATAGGGATAAAATGATAAACTCACTATGTTAATAATTATTTTCGTGATAGGTGTGTCAATTAAAAAAATGACAAGTAATTAGGGAGGGAGTACTGATAATAATTAAAGGCGCTTACTTTTTGGTCCAAAAGCCTAGCCAAACATGTAATAAAAATATCTTCTTTTACATCGTATCACTTTTCCCATATTAAGAATAATACAATAACTTTATGAGAAAATAGGTATTTTTTTATTTTATTTTTATGACAAGGGAAACCCGCAGATAACTTTCTGAGAAAATAGGTATTTTTGTATTTTATTTTTATGACAAGGAAAACCCGCAGCCGCTACCCTTTGAATGCGCACAGGGTAAAACCCCCGATCCTATGCAATAGCTCGCAAACCAGGTAGGAGAGGTATTTCCAAAGTATACACTAGAGTTTATACATGATAGAATACCAGTTTTTATAAGCACGAAAAGAATAGTTCAATTGATGAGTTTTGATGTGCATTAACGATCAGATTTTACCCCATTGATATTATTAAACGACACAGCAAATGATTGACTTTTGACAAAGGAAAAATGTCATCCGACCATATAAGAATTTCTTGTTTTGGAGATGCCTGCTCTTCATCTTTAGCTATTTGTCGATTAAAATGTTGAATCCTTCCCGCAACACCTACATATACCACAACACCAAGACAATAAGCACAAAACGTGAGGACGTAACACACAAAAAAAGAGAGGAAAAGACCGATCACAGCAGATCTAGAGAGACCTTGAGAACATAATTATAGTGCATGAAATATTTAGAATATCCAATGAACTACAGAAACTGTCAGCAAGCATATTCATGGATGGTTTGTAGTCATTTGTGTACATGATTGATCATATAGCTTTTTTATTTGGAAATAGAGTTGGTAAAGTTGGTATTTAATAAAAACATCTCATTTCCTTTCCTTCTCTAAGGAATTCAAAACATCGAGAAATAGCTATTCATGTTCAACAATAAGAAAAGTTGAAGTACCTTTTGTATCTCTTCTTGGAACCACAAGGACAGAATGCATTCCTACTAATTTGCCCACTCTTAGCCATGTTTGATCGTGCAACATCCAGTGGGGATGAACCCATCAACTTTTGAACCTATATATCAGAAGAACCTAATATAAGTATCTCATATTCTACAGAGACTCTGCAGAATTGAAGTATTGGAAGAGAAGTATCTCAACTACTGCTTAATTTCCACCACATCCCATAACTCCCGCATGGACCAGAGAGAACAAAACATACACACTGCACAATGATACACATGCACCCAAATTACTGGCACTACAGCTGAAAATTTCTTTTCATAGTATGCACATATAGCATATTGCATATCTGTACAATGCAACCAAAAATCTCACCCAGAAATTAAAGAATCAAACCAGAAAATCAGAAATGGTATATAGAAGATTTAAAATATAAAAAGGTAAAAAACAAAAATATTACTCCTTTTGTCCCATTTTATGTGAAGAACTTTGACTGGACATTAAGTTATAAGTGAAGTACCATATGTGCCCTTTCTACCAACAATAAAACTAGAGACGGTAACAGTTCCATGTGTCTTTTCATCTTTCTCTCTCCCTATAATAATGTCATATCTTATATCTAGTGGAGTCCCGATAAATCATGCCATTAAAGTTAAAATGATTTCAAGATTAAATAGTTTTCAAGCATAGATAACGCACCAATCTTTTTGGAACATCCTAAAAACGAAAGTTCTTCAAGGAAGCTAAGAAAAAAGGTGAAAAGATGCCACAGAACAGCAATCTGAAATGCAATAAACAGTACCTCGGCCATGCTCTTTGGCAATGGCTTCCCTTCTTCCTTCATCTTCTCAAGTTTCATTTGTGCTTCTTTTGCCCAAGTAAACTTTGCCAACATATTCTCGACATCAACTATTGTGCACTTGCAATGTTTTGCTGCCTGTTGCTTTTGAATTGTTTGAAGATTCTATTAAAAAGAATAAAAAAATTAATGACAAAAGGGCTTCAATGGGTTATCCAAGTCTTTTCACATTAACAGTTTTCTTCCATCTCTCCTACACATGACTACTAGCTTACTAAGATTGTCTTTCACATTATTTACTAATCTAATCTATTCTTTTTTCTTTTTTTTTTGAAATTGGTAACATTGTTGAAAGCACTAGGCAGTGAGGAAGCCATATTTACATAGAACATATCACCACAAGTCCACAACCGAACAAACCCCTAGAAACAATTACAGCTACCCTATCAAATCTACAAAAGAAACCTACACCAAAAGTGGAACAATATCCTGCATATGACTGCCCCTATCTTCAAAAACTCTGGAGTTACTCTCTTTCCAAATTGTCCACCATATACAAGCATTTACTAATATATTCTATTTGATACAAAAGGAGTTTCTTTTTATTTCTTTGGGTTAAGTTATGTGAAATTTCATTTAAATGCACAAAGAAGGTGCACAATATTTTCCATAAAAGGACTTTGAATTCCCTTTTTCCACTGTAGGGAATCTATAAATCCTTCACAGTTGCATAAATAACTAAAGTCATGTAACACTACAAGTTCAAACTTTGTAAAAAAATTAAATCTAAAGCAAAAAGTAGCTGTGATTTCTCTTCAAACATTTATTATTTCTTTCCCTCCCGACTGTTCATAAAAAAATACATGCTGTTTCTGTCTGTCATGTCTTCATCGTTCAACTTTTTGCCCTAGCTAGCTTTCAGCTGCTGCCCTAGCTGATCCTGGCAAGACCTAATATGCTCCAAATATGTTTAGGAACACACACCTGAATTCCCAAGCATAACTGCAGTGCAAAGTGACCAGGGGTTTCTGTAGTTCTCAAGCACAGAAAACAACTCTTACAACAATTACCCCTCAATCCCAAATCTGTTGGGATCAGCTAATATGAATCATCACTGTCCATGTTATTCCATTTAAACTCTTCTCATGCCGATATTACGTAAATACAAATAAAATCCTCTTCTCTACACATTCTAAGAAAGACAAGCTTCATGCGTAACTATTCACTCAAGACATGTTGCTTTAGTGTGGAAAAGGGCTTTTGACCTCCATATCATTTTCCATGGACAACATTGTTCTATGTAAGCTGTTGTAACATGATTGAACAGAAAATATAGCATTTTTGTTTGGTCTGCTTCTAAGGATCAGAGTTATCGTGCAGCTCCTTCAATTTCTCAATTATGCATATAAGTTGAGTGGCAGTCTACCTTGCAGTCATTAGATAGCTCCTGACATAATTTAGGTCCCCATCTCCCAATATGCATACAATAGTTGCATTCTGATTCATCACAATTGTGTAGAGATATGAGAATCTTCGCCTAACAGATTTCTCTTCATTCCATTCATCTTGCCACATCATAATCTTACCCTCTAAGAAAAAATCGATTAAATGTTGGAACTCCTTCCCGGTGCTTTCTTATATTTTTAGAGAGTGCTTTCCAAGTGCTTGGTTGTTGACATTTATAAAGTCCTTACCTGTTTAGAAAACACTTCTCTTCCATCTCTCCTACATAAGACTACTAATTTAATATGATAAAATGTGAAAGGTTTCACCTCAGTTTACAAAAATACTTCATGAGGACTCATTATTTCTGGACAAGTATCGTAAAACTCTGTTTCAGTGCACCAAAAAAGTGAAAAACATCTACATAGAAAAGAACTCTGAATTCACTTTTAGCACTACGATGAATCTATTTAACCCACAAAAGAATTACACAATGAACAAAAGACATGTTACACCAATTAAATGCTATAACATCTATACTTCGAGCAAAAAATAGCCATGACTTTGTATTCAAAAGATCTATGAATTCTTCCTTTGGACATTTTGCAAAAACTATTTGTTGGTGTACTGTGACTTTCACGCGTGTCTGCTTCTCCTTTCAACTTTCGGGACTTGCCAGCTTTCAACTGTGTAGTTAGCTGATCCTGGCATAACCAGCTACACTCCAAATATGCTTAGGAACATACCGGATGTCCCAATTATAATTGCAGTGATATGAATAGGTGATATGGGCTTTCATACTTCTCAATCGCAATAAAAACCTGTTGGAAAAACTAACCTATTTTCTACAGGTTGCAGTTGCACTGAGTGACAAATGCCGCAGACATAGCAATTCATGAAACCATGCTGTTCTATGAGAAGCTTTTGACCTCCATTTCATTTTCCATGGCTAACAGTGTTCATTTCCTCTGTTTGCATAAACTGTTGTAATATCATTTAAGTTTGTCATGTAAATTAATAGAAACTATTATCGATTTCTTCTGGTGTCCACTTCAAAGAATAAGGTCTATTGCCTAGCACCTTCAATTCTCAATTCTGCATAAAGGTTGAGCACCTTTATCTACTTCCTGATCATTTTCCTCCTCCCAACTGCACTTTACAATACTTTATTATGTGCCTAGAGGAACAAAAACTTTAAAACAGAACAAGAACAACATCAACGGTTACCCCTAAAATCCATCATTCAACTCAACACTCCTAGTCAATCACTTCATAGGCATGTTTATAACAAATCCAACTGCTTTATGAATCCATAACTGATATAAGCATTACACTTAGCTAGAATCCAAAGAGACAAAAAGAAAACCAGAGGGAACAGTTCAGGTACAAATTACAATAACTACCTAAAGTATTTGTTAATACTTATGACCTAAACAAGTTGACATTTAATTAGAATACTACAGGATTGACCATATTAAAATGGAGAGAGCTGAAGTAAATGGGTATAATACCTCTCCAGTGGGATCCAATGCACCAAGATATTGAAGAATAGCTTGCTGCTTCTCAAAAGCTTCAGCAAATGTAACTTCACTACCTCTCCC
>JAJOOO010007648.1:0-20697 GCA_029582685.1 Solanum piurae
TATATATATATATATATATATAGAGTAATTCTCCAGCATTTTTTAGATTATGACATGTTCCGAAGTCCATCGAGCTTTCCATTTAGTTGACTATATCTAACATAGTCTTCTTGTAGCTTTTACCCTCATGATGAACCTTGTCTAGCTCATTTGCAAACACTGCGACGATCGAGATTCTTCATATTCTGAGGTTATGCTAACTATGAGGAAGTGTTTCCTAAGGGTAAGAATTTTTTCTTTGGAAATTATGCAGAGAATTGATCGAGCCTGATTCAGGCTACCTACGTATCTCCAAAATAGGAATCAGATCATAACGTAGTTCGAATACAAGTGGGAGAAATAGAAATGTACAATGCAATGACCGAGCTTGACTCAAGCTGCCTACGTATCCAAATGGAATCAGGTCGTAACGCAGTTCGATTACAATATAAGACTAAAAGATATGAAAGAAAAGTAAGAAACATGTAATGGAAAATGATCGAGCCTGACTCAGGTTGCCTACGTATCCAAACAGAATCATGTCAGGACGTAGTTCAAATACAACAGGGGGAGAGTGAAAAATATGAAATGTAATGACCGGGCCTAGCTCAGGCTGCCTACGTATCCAAGCGGAATCAGGTCAGGACGTAGTTCAAATACAAAAGGAAAGTAAAAATATGAAATGCAAAGGACCAAATCCGACAAGGATTGCCTACGTATCCCCCCGTGGCAATTCAGGTCGAGCATAGTTCTAAATACATGGAATAATGATTTTGGGTTTTCTAAGGAAGACCAAATCCGATGTGGGTTGCCTACGTACCCCGCCGTGGGAAATCAGGTCTAGACGTAGTTCGGTTACACTAAAAAATACAAAAGTACACAAAATAAACGCTAATCTTGAGGTCTTCAGATGTAGTATTTCTTGATGGCGTTTGAATTGATTGGCTTTGTGCTCACTCTGCTATCCATTTCTGCTAAGATTACCGCTCCTCCTGAGAGTACTCTATGAATCATGTAGGGTCCTTGCCAATTTGGTGTGAATTTCCCTTTGGCTTCTCCTTGGTGAGGAAAGATCTTCTTCAATACCAATTACCCCGGTGTGAACTGTCGAGGTTTGACTTTCTTGTTGAATGCTTTGGTCATTCTGTTCTGATAGAGTTATCCATGACAAACCGCGTCCATCCTTTTTTCATCGATGAGCATCAACTGTTCATGCCTGCTACGTATAAATTCTGCATCGTCCAAACCTACCTCTTGGATAACTCTTAAAGATGGTATTTCCACCTCGACAGGTATTACTGCTTCTGACCCATAAACCAACATATCAGGAGTTGACGTTCTGATTGTGGTGCGATAACCGAGCAAAGCATGTGGAAGCTTCTCATGCCATTGTCTGTGACTATCTACTATTTTCCTTAAAATATTCTTGATATTCTTATTTGCAGCCTCAACTGCTCTATTCATGTATGGCCGGTAAACTGTATAATTTCGGTGAGTAATCTTGAACCTTTCACAAGTTTCCTTCATAAGATCGTTGTTGAGGTTGACTGCATTATCGGTTATGATTGATTCTGGAATTCCAATCCGACAAATTATGTTGTTGCGAACAAAGTCTGCCACTACCTTCTTAGTCACTGCCTTGTATGTCGAAGGTTTGACCCATTTTGTGAAATAATCGATAGCCACCAGGATGAAATGATGTCCATTTGATGCGGGAGGCTCTATGGGTCAAATAACATCCATGCCCCAAGCGGCAAATGGCCAAGGGGAAGCCATTACATTGACCTCATTCGGTGGAACTCGTATAAAATATCCATGCACTTGACACTGATGACACTTTTGCACATACCGAATGCTATATCTCTCTATGGTCATCTAAAAATATCCCGCTCTTAAAATCTTCTTTGCCAAAGTGAACCCATTCATGTGAGGTCCACACGTTGCTGCATGTATTTCTTCCAAAAGCCTTGTCGCTTATGCAACATCGACACACCTCAGCAATCCTAAATCTGAAGTTCTTCTATATAGGATTAATTCTCCGTTGAGGAAGAAATGATTGGCCATCCTCCTCAAAGTCTGTTTCTGCTTGCTTGTAGCAATTTTAGGATATTCTTGTGCTTCTCTCAATCTTCTAATGTCATAGTACCAGGGTCTTCCATCCAGTTCCTCATCTACATGAAAACAGTATGCATGTTGATCATGTATCTCTATATCGATAGGGTCGATGTAATTCTTGTCTGGATGTTGAATCATCGAGGACAATGCTGCTAAAGCATCAACAAACTCATTTTGAGCTCGAGGGACATGCTTGAACTCAATCCTTGCGAATCTCCTACTCAATTCTTTAACGCAATGCAGATAAAGCAGGATCTTGACATTCTTAGTGATCCATTCTCCTTGCACCTGATGAACCCATAGGTCGGAATCTCCAATCACTAAGAATTCTTTGATGTTCATATCGATGGCCATCCTGAATCCGAGAATACAATTTTCATATTCTTCCATGTTATTGGTACAGTAGAACCTAATCTTGGTCGAGATTGGGTAATACTAACCTGCTTCCGAAATTAAGACTGCTCCTATTCCAACTCCAATAGAGTTTGATGCTCCATCAAAACACATTCTCCATCCATCATACGACTCTGATATGTTTTCACCTACAAACAAAACCTCTTCATCAGGGAAGTAGGTCATGAGTGGCTTGTAATCCTGGTCCACCGGGTTTTATGCGAGGTGATCAGCCAGGGCTTGTCCCTTGATGGACTTCTGTGTCACATACACAATATCAAACTCGCTCAACAAAATTTGCCACTTTACCAGTTTCCCCGTAGGTATGTGTTTCTGAAAGATATATTTTAGTGGATCCATTCTTGAGATCAAGTACGTGGTGTATGCAGACAGGTAATTCCTAAATTTTTGTGCAATCCAAGTCAAAGCGCAACATGTTCGTTCCAACAAGGTGTATCTTGCCTCGTATAGTGTGAACTTCTTGCTCAAATAGTAAATAGCTTGCTCTCTTCTTCCTGTCTCATGATGCTGCCCCAATACACATGCAAATGCATTATCCATGACACATAGATACAATAACAAAGGATTTCCAAGCTGTAGTGGGACCAATACTGGTGGGTTGGACAAGTATTCTTTGATTCTATCGAAAGCCTTTTGGCATTCCTCTGTCCATTTCGTTGCAGCATCCTTCTTCAGTAACTTGAATATGGGTTCATAGATCACTGTGGATTGAGCTATGAACCGACTGATGTAATTCAGTCTTCCCAAGAAACTCATCACGTCCTTCCTGGTCTTGGGTGGAGGTAGCTCTTGGATTGCCTTTATCTTTGATGGATCTAACTCTATAACTTTCCTTCTAACGATGAATCCCAATAGTTTTCCCGCGGGTGCTCCAAATGCACACTTTGCTGGATTCAACTTTAGATTATACTTACGCAATCTCTCAAAGAATTTTCATAAGTCATCCACGTGGTCTGAAGTTCTTTTGGATTTGATAAAACCATCATCCACGTACACTTCAATTCCCTTGTGAATCATATCGTTCAGAAGGGTATTCATGGCCCTCATGTAGGTTGCACCGGCATTTTTGAGACCAAATGGCATTACTCTGTAGCAATACACTCCCCATGGAGTGATAAACGCTGTCTTTTCTGCATCATCTTCATCCATCAGGATTTGGTGATATCCTACAAAGCAATCAATAAATGATTGCAACTCATGATTTGCACAATTATCAATGAGTATATGAATATTTGGAAGAGGGAAATCATCTCTAGGACTGGCCCTGTTGAGATCTCGATAGTCCACACATATTCTGATCTTTCCATCCTTTTTTGGCACAGGCACAATATTGGCTAACCATGTGGTGTAATTTGTAACCCTCACAACTTTCGCCTCAATTTGCTTAGTTACCTCCTCCTTGATCCTTAAACTCAAATCTAGCTTGAATTTTCTTGTCTTTTGCTTAACGGGTTGGCAAGTGGGATCAGTCGGTAATTTGTGCGAGACAATATCAGTGCTTAATCCTGGCATGTCATCATAAGACCAAGCAAATACGTCAACGTACTGCTTAAGCAACCCTATTAACTCTTGCTTTCTTTCAACCTCCAAATGTATGATGACTCGTGTTTCCTTCACGATTTCCTCATCTCCTAAGTTTACTAACTCTGTTTCATCCATATTGGGTTTTTTCTGACTTTCAACCTGCTCGATCTCATGTGGTAGATTTTCTGGCATCATGCTTTCATCGTACTCTTCGTGATCTTGTTCATTGGTTTCACCTTGATCAGTGGATTCGTTACATGTCATAACCGTTGAACGAGGATTTTTATTAATATGAGTGCTGAAAAGTGCAAAAGGTAAGTAAAAATAAATATATATTTAAAATAACGAGAAATTTTTCAAAGAAAATAAAGACTTTTATTTCAAAGCATTCTAGCTTTTAGAAGAGGCAAGCAACAAAAGATTAGGAATGATTCTAGCCTCAATTTGATCATGCAAATTTTAAAATCAAGACTACTTTTCTCCAACCATGGCCACGAACAGATTGCCTATTCCTTCTACGATGTCAGCAATGCCAGCTTGATCTGGAATCAAAGCTTGTTCTGGTACAAAGATTGTATTGCTAGACTTGTGATGGTCTCTTCCCGAGGCAGGCTCATATCTGAGTCTGGATCGGCTCAACTCTTCTATTGGACTTAGGTTCAAGTCCACTCTTAGGTTGATACCCATACTTCAACATCTCTGACGCAACCATTTTTGCTGCACTTGACAATTTTTTATCATCTGCCTCTGCTTCCTCACTGACTCTTACAGCTTACAGCTTGCATAATTTCCAAAGTGTGAAAGGTGGCTCCATCTAACTCGTCAGCGACTGGGATACAATTAACAAAAAGTATGGGGTGACTGAGCTCTCTGTGGATGGTAACTTCAGTGCGACCCCACTCAAACTTTACACATCGGTGAAGATTGGAAGACACCGCTTTTACCATGTGAACCCATGGTCTTCCCAACAATAGGTTGTAGTTGGATGATAGATCCATCACTTGAAATAGGATGGGGGATTCATCCGGTCCCACCTGCAATGTGAGATAGATCTCTCCAATGACACTTCTTTGCGCTCCATCAAAATCTCTACCTTTCACATGACTTTCCTTTATCTCTCCCATATTAACACCTAAATCCCTCAAAGTAGTAAAAGGACAAATGTTGCATCCGGAACCACCATCAATTAGAACTCGAGTCACAACCTTATCACAAGACTTGACTGCGATATGAATCGCTTTGTTCTGCCTAGCCCCTTTTGCAGGTAACTCATCATCATGGAAAGAAATCTTGTTAGCTTCCACTATTCTTCCAATCGTTGAAGCTAAGGTTTCACTGGTAGTCTCTTTTGGAATATTCACTCCATCTAATACTTGCATCAAAGCATTCCTATGACCTTCGCAACTCATAAGTAGAGACAAAATAGATATGTGGGCAGGCGTATTCTTCAGCTGCTCTTCGACTGAATAGTGTTTAGGCTGCATCTTCTTCCAAAATTTTGTGGCTTCAGCATCGATAACATTCTTCCTGGGATTCTGTTCTTTTCCAAGAACTATTTGATTTAGGTCCTCTGGGGCATAACACTTCCCCGACCTAGTCATCCCTTGAGCCACATCAGTGTCAATCATCTTGCCCTTAGCGTGTGCTCGATAGTCCCATGGGACTACTTTGGTGTCGTATTCAGGATTTTTAGCGATCAGAGTGGTCACTACAACTCTTGGGAGATATATTTGGACAGTAAGAGGTTCCCTTAGTTGAACAGTGATAACAGGTTGCGCCAAAGATATCATGGCATCTGGTTCATCTACGTCTGGATAGTCAGGGCCCCCATATTCTTCATCAAGAGTAACCATGTTGGCTTCCCGATTCTCATGGTTTGGCAAGGGGTTGTTGTTCATATTAGAAGGTGCTATAGTGCATTTGATTACTCCTCTTCTGATCAAAGACTCGATCTGGTTCTTTAACCCATAACAATCTTCTGTGTCGTGTCCTTGGATTCTCGAGTGGTAAGCGCATCGCTTGTTTTCATCAAAATTATAAAGGATTGGATCATGAAGTTTTCCTTCAACTGGTTGCAGCGCTCCCGCTGTCCTCAACCTCTCAAACAATTGGGCGTAGGGTTCGGCAATAGGTGTGTAAGTGTGAGCATTTCTAACTTTAAGATTTGGACGTGGTCTCGGTGCATATGTTGGTTTATTTTGGTGGATTGGTGCTTGGACTGGGACATATGGTTTTCGAGGATTTTTGTATGCTGGTGTTCGGGGTGGATTATAGTGTGGTTGGGTATTATATACTGGGTATGGGACGTATGAAGCATGCACAACAATTTGGGGATTATTGGGGTATCGGTGGGATGGTCCTCCTTGTTGGTAAGTGACAGTTGAATCATCCTCCCTTTTCTTTTTGATGCCGCCAATGGAACCCGATTGTATAGCCCTACTTGCTGCTTGCAATGTGACCATATACTGAATCTTCCTAGATTTAACACCCTCCTCTATAAAGTCTCCCACCATGACCAATTATGCAATCTTCTGGCCCATTATTGACATCATCTTGTCGAAGTAGACACCTTCTTGAGCTCGAATAATGTACTTTGAGAGCTCACTCTCATCTAGTAGAGGTTGCATCCTTGCAGCCTCAGTTCTCCAACGTCGTGCATATTCCTGGAAATTCTCAGAGAGCTTCTTTTGTATATTGGCCAATGAGAATATGTCAGCAGTAATTTTAGTGTTGAATCTGAAACGAGTCATGAAGTCGTCAGCCATTTCCTGCCAATCATGCCATTTTTTAGGGTCTTGACGGGTATACCAGGTTAATGCTTCTCCGGACAAACTCCGAATGAACAACTTCATCTTGAGGTTCTCATTTCTCCCTACACCAACTAACTTGTCACAATATGCCCTTAAATGTGCATGAGGGTCACCTTTTCCATCGGACATGTCAAACTTCGGTGGTTTGTACCCTACCGGCATATCAATGTCTGGATGGATGCACAAGTCATCATAATCCAAACTCTATGTTCCTCTAGTAACTTGTAAGATTTTCAATGCCTTTCTTAGACCCTCAAGCTTGGCATTTATCGATACATCTTCTTTCATCTAGGTATCTTTCTCCATTTTTGCATATTGATCGACCTCATACGGGACATTAACCATTGCTGGCATTGTGAAGGTAGGAGCTCCAGCAGCATATACGGGTGGAACATGTGGCTCATAGGGAGCGGAGACATGTGCCCCAAGTATCTGCTGCATTGTAGGTATGGTAGGGTTGCTATTGGAAAGGTCGGGAAAGGTCCTAACTGCGGTTGGAGAAGTTGGTGGAACACGACCTTGAGCGGGAGCATGTTGAGTTTGTTCTGGATGATTTGGCAAGTCAGCAGAAGGTAGGTCAGCCTTTGCTAAATATATAGGCGTCTTGAAAGTAGGGAAAGTGGTAGCCGTCAATTTGGCCAAGTCTCGCACTTGGCGTAATTCTTCCCTCAAGATCTCGAGTTCTTGCTCCATGCGAGCCATTTTCTCTTCATTTTGGACGTCTATCATGTTTCGAGAATCTTCAGGGTTCTCAATACGTATCATTATGTTTGCAGCAGCGTTGAAGTCATCTTTATCAGCCATCTTTCCTTTTGATCAAAGGTTGTATTGTGAGTCAGCCAGTTTGCAAGTCGACAAAATCAACGTACTTTTGGGGATAAAATGATGAAAAGAAAAGAAAACAAAGAAAAAGGAAACGATGTTAGTTTGGAAAATATTGAAAGATGTAACAAATATATAAGTGTATCACATATATACGCCAATTTGGTGACATTCAAAACGCGTCCTAATGTAGAACCTCATTTTGCCTGAGGTAGGCCTACATTGCAATTAGTTTGATAACAAATTATCCATTTAAACACATTTTAGATTTGGTGCAAACATAACTTCATTGATTCAGGTAGTCTTGGATGTTACATTGAGGTAGGCAATCAGAACCCTAATAAATGAAAGTACGGGGGGCCATAAGGCATACAAGAGGGATATGCCACATGGCACTTTGAGGAGCTTATGAAAAGAGTTCAAAGAAGAAAGACGAATTTACGGCCAGGTTGGAGCATCATCATCGTCATCGTCCCCATCATAATATAGACTTGGGTGGTACTCTGGAGACTCGTCGGGGCCGCGTTCGGGAGCCATGTCTATCACCCCTCCATCTCTTGGGTCATAGATGTTAGAACCTGTTTCAGAAACATCCATGTAGTCCTCCTCTACCTCTTCTTCTGGATCCTCCTCTAGGTCTTCTTCGGGATCCTCTTCTGGGTCTTCTTCAGGGTCGTCTTCCGAGTCTTCTTCAGGATCCTCTTCTGGGTCTTCTTCCTCTTCTTCTTCTTCTTCTTCTTCAACCACCTGAATCAAATAGTTGATGGATCCAGGAATAATTTGATTATACATGGATGGGGTGAATCCCATGCGAGGAAGCACTTATTCTCTAATCCAATCAATCTGTTGGTTGTCAACAAACCCCCGGTGCCCGTGTACGCTTGGATGAGCCATATGACTCACAGTATTCCTCCAAGCGTAATACTCCGGTGTGCACCGTTTTTCCTCTCCTATTTCCAAATTGATCGTGTATTCCCACTCGGCTTGAAAATTTCTTATATGTTCCCGCAAGACTGAAGTGAAAGCATCTTCATGTAACCCCATGATTTACCATAGAGGAATGTCTTGGATGACTCCAAATTGCCGCATAACCCGAAGAGGTGCATATGGTTTAATTTCCCTCATCCCAATTAACTCGATAAAGATAAAATATCGGGCCCTCACAAATGCCACTCCTCTTATCCAAGAAAACTTCCATTGGATGGCATCTCCTATAAGGTTGTTCAGGAATATGCGCCACTCTTCCCTTCCTGTCGGTGCAAATTGCCGCATAACCCGAAGAGGTGCATATGGTTGAATTCCCCTCAGCCCAATTAACTCGATAAAGATAAAATATAGGGCCCTCACAATTGCCACTCCTCTTATCCAAGAAAACTTCCATTGGATGGCATCTCCTGTAAGGTTGTTCAGGAATGAATATGCGCCACTCTTCCCTTCCTGTCGGCGTGCCCACCTAATTTTGGAGACGATCTTCATGGATTTTGATCCTGTTACGTGCACCCATGTAGAAATCCATTTGTGGATCACGACGATAGAAATGTTCACTAGCCCAAATTTGTAGTACCATACTACATCCCCCGAAGAAGTTGTGCCCCCTAATGCAGGCTGTCATCGAATGAAGAACTTCGACGAGGATCATGGGCACCAAATAAAATCTTTGTGGATTATTGAAGATGTTTATAACCATCGGCAATATGTTGATATCGACAGAATTGGACCTTATCGAGAACACCATAGCTTCCAGGAAAGCCATAACGAATACTATTGGCCTCATATGTTCCCACACTCCGCGAGTACATTCAAATTCATGATGATAATCATAGTAACCTTCCGAATGCCCAAACCTCTGAAAAAGATAGTCTAATTCGACCTGTCCACCGTCCACATATCTCAATGACCGAATTATATGCAGATCCAGGAGACTTAGAAAATCACCAGTAAAAATAGCTGACGAGATCATCGGTACCCTCCCTATAATCGGTAACTCGGTAAGACTACTGATATCCTCTAGTGTAGTTTGGGTAGTTTCCTAAGTGCAACGACAATACCGTATATTGTCTTGCCTAAGGCTATGCAACATGACCTATTCTAAGAGTAAGATTATATTCCTAGATGATTGAGAGTGGGACTGAGTAATTGCGAGAAGGTGCACTATCTTAATTGCACCAACTCTGAAACTAAGGAATCCAAAGAGAGTTTTGGAGGATTGTTGGAACACCCCTCACATGTACAGTGTGTGCGTGTATGGCCAAAACTCGATAGAATGTGCAAATGACAATGCAGGAAAAGCAGTAACAAGTAGTGTTTTTAAACAAATAAGGAATACAAGCTTGGATTTCACTTGCGACCTTTCAGTCAAAGCAATATATCAATAGCAAGCTGAAAAAATAAACACGCATTCACAAATGTTGTTCCTAAATTGAGTTTTTCTAAGGTTAAAACCTAAGTAAGGTCCCCAGTGGAGTCGCCAAGCTGTCGCATCCCTATTTCGAACCAGTCGAAACAGTTCACAACATAATATGGGTGACACTCTGGTTTTGAAAGAAAATTGTTTTTGTTTTAGAGTCGCCACCTAAATTTTATGGGAAATATTATGAAAACCATTTTTTAAATATGTAAACGTAAACTCTGTTTTAATCTGCGAAACCAGTGAGATTCTGAGTAAGGATTTTGGTTACTCGAGGGAAAGGTATTAAGCATCCCTCAGAGCCTATCTTCAGATAGTCCTTAAACTCAATTTAGGAAAATATAATTAAGAAAATCTTGTTTATTTATTTGCTTTAAAATTAATGGTAAGTAAATTTTATTAGTTTAAGAAAAAGAGTAAAATACAAGGTACGACATATATATGTCCATTAAATAAAATTAATATTAGTACGTTTGTCATACGGAAAGTAAATAAAAATGTACTAAAATGTATGATAATTTTATATGTTAAAAATAATATAGATGTATCTTATATAAATGTATCAAAAATAAATGTTGATTTAAAATGATATGAAAATTTGTCGTTTATTCACATATAGAATTAAGACGTGAAAGGAAATAAAATAAAATAAGATAATAGTCGGGTGCAAATATGTAGTAAAATAATGTGCGTATTAAAGTGTTGGGATTTATAAATTATTAAAACAAGAATAAGTAACATTTGTAAAAGTGATAGTAGATAGGAGAAAAAAATAATATGAAAGTGTAACAAAATAATAAGTCACGTATAGAGAAAACTAAAAAAACTATAGGATTTGTACCTTTTAGCGTATGCCATATATATGTATGTACCTTGTCTTTTGAACATGTTGGCATATCTAGAATCTTGAAATAACATGTTAAGAAATTAAAATATTTTAGTAATATTTGATTTGGAAAGTGACAATACCAAATATATTTTCGTAAATGAGGTGAATTAAAGAATATAAAATAGGCCTAGCTATTGGGACTTATTCTATAGTTATATTTATTTTTTGTTAAAAAAACATATAGGTCTACTTTCTTACTTGTTTTCTTAAAAATAGGTATTTCTAAAGGTAAATGTCTTAGCCTTACATATATTTCTAAAGGGTAATTGCTTATTTTCTCTTTTAAACTACTTTCAAATTTATTTGGGAGTCCTAAGCGATGAATTTTCCTATCCCTTAAGACAAACTTTCAAAGACTAAAAAATGGGATAACAATTCTAGCAAAACTTATAACATCCATTTTCGGCTTTTAAAATGATGTTCTTCTTCCTCTTGAAAGTGTTGTTTTTTTTAAAAAATAAAAACCTTTTTTAGACTCAAACTATTGCACTTTTAAACTCCCAAAGTATAGTGGTTAGTTCCAAAAATTTATACTTTTAGATCCCACAAAATGGTGTTCGAGACTAGGTAAAAGACTGCATTTTTACACCGAAAAAAATCTGCCCAGTAGGGCTGTTTAAAGATGTATTTTAACCTCTCAAGACCTGCATTTTCCAAGTTAAAATCTGCACTCTTTTGAAACTGAAAATGCCTCATTTTTTGAACCAAAAATGCCGCATCACAAAACTTCTCATAACATAGCATTTTACTCCAAAAAATGTATATATTTTGTACTAAAAAAATCTGCACTGCCGGGCTGTTTAAAGTTGCATTTCTTACCCCTCAAAATTCTCCAATTTTCAGGATAAAATCTGTACGTTGGCGCCTCAAAAACTGCACTTTATAAAATTGCTAAACAATTGTTTTCAACTCTTATTTTATTATCAAAGCAGATCTAAAATGAATACATTATACTCTAAAGAATGGGTTCCTCTCAGGTTCACTTTCTTTTAAATGTTAAGATTTCGTGACCAAAGGATATGGTAAGTAACAAATGAAAACTAAATTTGAAAGTGTCGTCCTAAGCCAAATGGTCGTACTAAACTTAATATCTTGAGGGATGGGAGATGAACGACTATGTCTTACTATCTCTCACAATTGGTTTCTATAGACCCAAACAAAATAAAGCAAGCATAAATATAAATACGAAAATATTAGTATGGAAAATGTTAGTCAAAAATAGCAACACATATATGTATATAAAACACATGAAATTTTGAAGCGAAAAGGGAGGATTGGACACTATTCATGCGATAAAGCTGCTAGACACAAGTGATAACGTAGGCGAGCACAAAATCTGATTTGGACAGATGAATGGAGTCGTTTCACAACTCTAAATGTGCTCCCGAGTGTACATGTACAAAAGAATAAGAAAAAAATAATAATTAGGAAATGGGCTGTAAAATTATCATAAAACATAGAGAAAATAATCCATGAAGTCATATGTTAATCGAAATATAAGTTAACCCACACAAACATTCACGTACCTAGAGGCGAATTTTATTACAAATCAACATTTTTTATTTTTTTAGACTTGTATAAGTTAAATTTGGAGTACAAAACTTATTAATGTGTTTTCTACCACATCAAAACAAGTTTAAGCATGCATAAACTATCTGGTGAAGCATATGGAAATACATTTATTCTTTGAGTCCAACAAAAGAAACAAACAGTATTAATACAAGTAGCATCTAAGGAACAAGAGAGGGTACTGTATATTATTTCGTTATGTACTATGTAATGGTGATGTTATATGCATGAGGATCTAAAGTACAAATACGAAATAAAAGAGGCTATACATTATTCTGGGTAAACAATTTTGTTTGCTAAAACTAAGAGATTGAACCTAGCATTTTAGAATTCTTGACAGCAAGTAAATTGAGAAACATATGAAAGCTTCAGTAAATATTCAATTTGTCATCATAGGAGATAAATATTCCTATGACTGCACTACTTAATCAAACATAAGAAAGTTAAAGTCGTTGAGACACACTTAGCTTGCATAAATTCTTATCTAATGTCCTCGACTTCACATGAATACAGGCAGATTTATCACGTGTCGACACTCATGAGAGAAAGGAGAAAAATGTCGTAGTTCAATCGAATATATTACAAAGCTATAATGGGATCCTTCTAAATACTTAGGCAAGATGTTAGAATAAAGAGAGAAACTTATCATAATTCATTCAAAAATGGAGGAGGTTTTCAAGAAATCAAAGAGAACAATTAGACAACAAGCATTCATAGCATTTTATGCCTTTTGGGAGCCCCTTTCATGCTAAACTAAAGGTTGCTAACATTAAGGTACCCATACCAACAAATATACCAAATAACAGTCGGATAACAGATGTACAAATATTTCAATGATACTACGATCGATAGCTAACCATGCTTGAGAATAGCCTTCGTTCTTTCATGTAATTTGTTCAAGCTAATACACAAATCAGGGGCTGCTTAGGTATATATAAAAAAGACATCGGTCAACTTCAAGCATAAAGATTAGGATTAATCTTAAATCTAAATCAACAAACAATAGCCTTTGCATCAAATGACTACGGAGAGGGGACAACTTCCACAATCATAAATTAAAAATGGCATTTTTATTTCGAAAAAAAAATTAAGCTATATTGCAGTTCAGAAACTCAAACCAGAAACACAGCCTCAACATTTCATATGTATGCGTCCTAAATCGTATTCAAATCAAAACAAGAACAAGGGGATGTATATCATTTTTTAATGGGAAAACTTAACTGTACTAAAAATAAAGGACAAAATCTGAACAAGCAGATTAAAAAACCTTTTCAAAATTATTAAGAAATCAACCCAAACGAACAACTAGAGTTTGAACACAAAATAAAGGCGAAGTAGTGTACCTTTTCAAGAGCAGCAAACATGGGCTTTGATGTCAATATATTTCGACCTCGAACTCGAACTTCAACTCGAAGAAGAAACGAAAACAGAGAAGAAAGATAATAACCTTAAAATCTGTTGAGCTCTCTCTATTGCGGGATGATTTTTCGAACCTTTTCTGGATGATTTTAGTAGATTCTTGGATGTTCTTACTCGTTCCTTCGATTTTCTGGATTGTTTTTGGGTGTTCATGGACGATCTTAGAATGAGAACCGAAGTCTTCCTTTTATAGCCAAAATTCGGCTTTGAATTCTTGGAAACGCCAATTTCAGAGGCAACAGGGAAGAAATGATGAGGGAACGACCAAATCTCTCAAGAATCAACCTTTTCAGATCGATTTGAGAGGATGAGTAATTGATCTAGCATTTTTCCGGCGGCCTAGAGTCGTTTCTCTGACATAGGGATGGGGGATCACGTGGGGGAGGTGATGGAGAGGAACCTGGAGCCTTCGACTTTTTGGAAAAAGGAAGATGTTGAGGTGATCTTTGGGAAAGATGAAAGGGGAGGGTGAACGTGAAGGAGAAGACATTCTGGAAGAAGAACGTGATTTTTGGGAATAGTAGGGCGGTGTAGGGGTCTAAAAGTCTTTGGATTGATCTCGACCGTCCGATCGTTTGATCGGACGGTTAATAAAAATCATGGGTTAAAAAAAAATTATAATATATATATATATTTGATAAGAATTATATATTAAAAAGATGAATTAATTAAAGCCGTTGGATTAAAATAGAGGATTGAGATTAAAAGTTAAGAAGCACAATACATGTGCTTGCCGACGTGGCACAAGCAGATTGGCCGGTTTACAGAGACTTGGATTGCCAAGTTTTGTTCAAATTAAATTCATTTAAATTATGACCTCTTCTTTATTAACTAACTATTATTTATTAAATTAAAAATAATCATTTTGCAAAACTAGCTTATTTGATAAAATTAGTCACTCTTAAAATTAAATTAATATAAATTAGTAACTCATTAATTAATTAAGCTTTCCAATTTTAAACAATGTACGAAAAATATCTATTGCGACAAAAGAAATTATATTTGAACAAAAAATTGACTCAATTCTTAAGAACGACACTTATTTAAAAATGAGAAAGTAAGTAGTAATATAATATATTTAAATTTTATAAGAAATAACATTTATGAAATAAATTTATCAATTAAAAAAAAAAAAAATCTTTTCATATCCCTATAAATCTTTCATATCATATATATTTTATTATTATTAATATTATTATTTTAGTTACATGTTGAGAGCCAACAATGGGTGTCAACAGCTTGCCCATTTCTTTGTCCATGGAAGAGTGTAAAGAAGACGTGGACAAAGAAACATTGACACGATCCTATTTTAGGCGACCCACTAAAATACAGAGCAAAAATAGGCAAGAAATGTTTATGGAGTTATGGCCGAACTCCGGTTTCTTAGTTGCCTACATATCTCAGGTTTCATGAGAAATCAGGCCATATGTAGTTCGAGAGTGTAGGAACTAAAAATATTTGCCCCAGTATCGAATTATGGTAATACTGAAATGTTTTGGTGGTGAGGTTTGAAGAGATTGGCACGAATAGAGGGACGAGATATAATTTTAAAGAACATGAATGAGAAATGCTCCGTAGAAATTTCTACTGGAGACTTATGATAGAGGGATGATTTTTTAAAAGAATGCCCCAGTATTGGGTTATAATGAAGTGAGACCTGAGAGAGCCATCTGAACTTTTGAAAATCGAGTCGAGTTGAGTTTTGAAAGTGAATCCTTGACGTAGCTAGTGATGCTTGACATTGCACTAACTTGCCCTAGTTTGCTGCTTAGAGGGAGTTCCTCGTTGTAATGTTTTGTCCTGCAAACAATGTACAAAGGTGAAAAGTGCCTGTTGCGATTAAAAAAATTATGAATTGAAATTGGAATGTATAGAGTAGAGTGTAGATGTCCAAACGATTGTTGATGTCCCCATTTTTTTGTATTGTGAATGTGATGTAGGTAAAGTAACTTGTAATATAAAGGCCCTCGACTGGCGGGGCTGTTGTAATGTAAAAGCCTGTATCCAGTTGCGTAAAACTTGTAATGTAGACCTCCGCTTGGCGGGGCTGTTGTAAAGTAAAAGTCTGTATCCAGCTTTGTAAAGCTTGTAATGTAACATATTATTGTTAGTGTATGAAAGTGTCATTGTGCTTGCATGCCCCTGGTCGGTGGAGCTTCGGTGACGTCACTATGATATTAGTCTCCGATTGGCGGAGTGTTGCTTCTTTTGCTTATATAAGGCTCCGATTGGCGGTATTCGATCGATGTTTGCTATGTACAACCTCCGGTTGATAGAGTTTTATGATGTTTGTTATGTACAGCCTCCGGTTGGCGGAGTTTGAGTGACATTTGCTATGTACAACCTCCGGTTGGCTGATTTTGACGATGTTTTCTATTACAGTCTCCAATTGGTGGAGTTATTTTGACAGAAAGCTAACTATTCTATTTTCCGATGAGGGGCCCCTCCCTTCAGTATCTAGTCTGGATCTTGAGCGTACCTGCAAAAATGAAATGTTCCTAGATATAAGATGCAAGTGGAAAGTACATTCGGGAAATAAAGTAGGGAAATAGTATTTTGGCTAATGATTGTAGAAGTCGAATGGCGCCTCTGGTCGTGCCCCGAGACTTGATGTTATTTTCTTGATTACTATGTTCCTGTGCTCAAAAAAAAAATTTAGTTTGGGAGGGGGTGTTGATTTGTATCGACTTGCAGGTTGAAGCCTTGTCAGATGAATCTTTCGACGTCTTCTTAGCCTAGCCTGCACATAGTTTCTTAACCTAGAGACTTGGTAGGTTGAAAAGTAGGAAAATCTTTTAAAAAGAATTAGCTTGTTTTTTTTTCTTTCTACAAAATAATTATATTACTTATATATTAGGTATATATATATAGAGAGAGAGTAATTCTCCAGTGTTTTTTAGATTATGACATGTTCCGAAGTCCATCGAACTTTCCATTTAGTTGACTATATCCAACATAGTCTTCTTGTAGCTTTTACCCTCATTATGTAGCTTGTCTAGCTCTTTTGCAGACACTGTGACGATCGAGTTCTTCATATTCTGAGGTTATGCTAATATGAGGAAGTGTTTCCTAAGGGTAAGAATTTTTTCTTTGGAAATTATGCAGAGAATTGATCGAGCCTGATTCAGGCTACCTACGTATCTCCAAAATAGGAATCAGATCATAACGTAGTTCGAATACAAGTGGGAAAAATAGAAGTATGCAATGCAATGACCGAGCTTGACTCAAGCTGCCTACGTATCCAAATGGAATCAGGTCGTAACGTATTTCGATTACAGTAGAAGACTGAAAGATATGAAAGAAAAGTAAGAAACATGTAATGGAATGACCGAGACTGACTCAGGTTGCCTATGTATCCAAACAAAATCAGGTCAGGACGTAGTTCAAATACAATAGGGGGAGAGTGAAAAATATGAAATGCAATGACCGGGCCTGACACATGCTGCCTACGTATCCCAGCGGAATCAGGTCAGGACGTAGTTCAAATACAAAAGGAAAGTAAAAATATGAAATGCAAAGGACCGAATCCAACAAGAATTGCCTACGTATCCCACCGAGGGAATTCAGGTCGAGCATAGTTCTAAAGACATGGAAATGATGATTTTGGGTTATCTAAGGAAGACCAAATCCGATGTGGGTTGCCTACGTACCCCACCGTGGGAAGTCAGGTCTAGACGTAGTTCGGGTACACTGAAAAATACAAAAGTACACAAAATAAACGCTAATCTTGAGGTCTTCAGATGTAGTAGTTCTTGATGTTGTTTGAATTGATTGGCTTTGTGCTCAATCTGATGTCCATTTCTGCTATGATTACCGCTCCTACTGAGAGTACTCTATGAATCATGTATGGTCCTTGCCAATTTGGTGTGAATTTCCCTTTTGCTTCTCCTTGGTGAGGAAAGATCTTCTTCAATACCAACTGCCCCGGTGTGAACTGTCGAGGTTTGACTTTCTTGTTGAATGCTTTGGTCATTCTGTTCTGATAGAGTTATCCACGACAAACCGCGTCCATCCTCTTTTCATCGATGAGCATCAATTGTTCATGCCTGCTACCTATCCATTATGCATCGTCCAAACCAACCTCTTGGATAACCCTTAAAGATGGTATTTCCACCTCGACAGGTATTACTGCTTCCGACCCATAAACCAACATATGAGGAGTTGACGTTCTGATTGTGGTGCGATAACCGAGCAAAGCATGTGGAAGCTTCTCATGCCATTGTCTGTGACTATCTACTATTTTCCGTAAAATCTTCTTGATATTCTTATTTGCAGCCTCAACTGCTCCATTCATCTATGGCCGGTAAACTGTATAATTTTGGTGAGCAATCTTGAACATTTCACAAGTTTCCTTCATAAGATCGATGTTGAGGTTGGCTGCATTATCGGTTATGATTGAATCAGGAATTCCAAATCGACAAATTATGTTGTTGCGAACAAGGTATGCCACTACCTTCTTAGTCACTGCCTTGTATGTCGAAGGTTCGACCAATTTTGTGAAAAAATCGATAGGCACCAGGATGAAACGTTGTACATTTGATGCGGGAGGCTCTATGGGTCCAATAACATCCATGCCCCAAGCGGCAAATTGCCAAGGGGAAGCCATCACATTGAGCTCATTCGGTGGAACCCGTATAAAATCTCCATGCACTTGACACTGATGAAAGTTTTGCACATACCGAATGCTATCTCTCTCCATGGTCATCCAAATATATCCAGCTCTTAAAATCTTCTTTGCCAAAGTGAACCCATTCATGTGAGGTCCACACGTTCCTGCATGTATTTCTTCCAAAAGCCTTGTCGCTTATGCAACGTCGACACACCTCAGCAATCCTAAATCCGAAGTTCTTCTAAATAGGATTTCTCCGTTAAGGATGAAATGATTGGCCATCCTCCTCAAAGTCTGTTTCTGCTTGCTTGTAGCACTTTCAGGATATTCTTTTGCTTCTATCGATCTTCTAATGTCATAGTACCAGGATCTTCCATCCAGTTCTTCATCTACATGAAAACAATATGCATGTTTATCATGTATCTCTATATCGATAGGGTTGGTGTAATTCTTGTCTGGATGTTGAATCATCGAGGACAATGTTGCCAAAGCATCAACAAACTCATTTTGAGCTCGATGGACATGCTTGAACTCAATCCTTGCGAATCTCCTACTCAATTCTTTAACGCAATGCAGATAAGGCAGGATCTTGACATTCTTAGTGGTCCATTCTCCTTGCACCTGATGAACCAATAGGTCGGAATCTCCAATCACTAAGAGTTCTTTGAAGTTCATATCGATGGCCATCATGAGTCCGAGAATACAAGCTTCATATTATGCCATGTTATTGGTACAGTAGAACCTAATCTTGGCCGAGATTGGGTAATACTAACCTGCTTCCGAAATTAAGACTGCTCCTATTCCAACTCCAATAGAGTTTGATGCTCCATCAAAAAACATTCTCCATCCATCATATGACTCTGATATGTCTTCACCTACAAAAAAAACCTCTTCATCAGGGAAGTATGTCCTGAGTGGCTTTTAATCTTGGTCCACCGGGTTTTATACGAGGTGATCAGCCACGACTTATCCCTTGATGGACTTCTGTGTCCCATACACAATATCAAACTCGCTCAACAAAATTTTCCACTTTACCAGTTTACCCGTAGGCATGGATTTCTGAAAGATATATTTTAGCGGATCCATTCTTGAGATCATGTACGTGGTGTATGCAGACAGGTAATGCCTAAATTTTTGTGCAATCCATGTCAAAGCCCAACATGTTCGTTCCAACAAGGTGTATCTTGCCTCGTATGGTGTGAACTTCTTGCTCAAATAGTAAATATATTTCTCTCTTCTTCCTATCTCATCATGCTGCCCCAATACACATCCAAATGCATTATCCATGACATATAGATACAATAACAAAGGCTTTCCAAGTTCTTGTGGGACCAATACTGGTGGGTTGGACAAGTATTCTTTGATTCTATCGAAAGCCTTGTGGGATTCCTCTGTCCATTTCGTTGCAGCATCCTTATTCAGTAACTTTAATATGGGTTCACAGATCACTGTGTATTGAGCTGTGAACCGACTGAAGTAATTCAGTCTTCCCAAGAAATTCATCACGTCCTTCCTGGTCTTGGGTGGAGGTATCTCTTGGATTGCCTTTATCTTTGATTGATCCAACTCTATAACTTTCCTGCTAACGATGAATCCCAATAGTTTTCCCGCGGGTACTCCAAATGCACACTTTGCTGGATTCAACTTCAGATTATACTTACGCAATCTCTCGAAGAATTTTCATAAGTCATCCAGGTGGTCTGAAGTTCTTTTGGATTTGATAACAACATCATCCACGTACACTTCAATTTCCTTGTGAATCATATCGTGGAAAACGGTAGTCATGGCCCTCATGTAGGTTGCACCGACATTTTTCAAACCAAATGGCATTACTCTGTAGCAATACACTCCCCATGGAGTGATAAACGTTGTCTTCTCTGCATCATCTGCATCCATCAGGAATTGGTGATATCCTGCAAAGCAATCGACAAATTATTGCAACTCATGTTTTCCACAATTATCAATGAGTATATGAATATTTGGAAGAGGGAAATCATCCTTAGGACTGGCCCTGTTGAGATCTCGATAGTCCACACATATTTTGATCTTTCCATCCTTTTTTGGCACAGGCACAATATTGGCTAACCATGTGGGGTAATTTGTAACCCTCACAACGTTCACCTCAATTTGCTTAGTTACC
>JAJOOO010007649.1:0-17190 GCA_029582685.1 Solanum piurae
CATATCATGACCCCTGGTTGGACCCTAGGATGGACATGGGCTAAGAAAGAAGTGATCTGGTCTATGGTGGGTGCACAAACCACTGAACAAGGCGACTGCTCTAAATTCAAAGGCAACATTCCTCATTGCTGCAAAAAGAATCCCACAGTAGTAGATTTGCTCCCTGGAACTCCTTATAACCAGCAATTCACCAATTGCTGCAAAGGTGGTGTCTTGGCTTCTTGGGGCCAAGATCCTCAATCTTCTGTCTCTGCATTTCAAGTTAGCGTCGGGCAAGCTGGTGCCACCAACAAGACCGTTAAACTTCCTAAGAACTTCACTTTGCTTGGTCCTGGACCTGGATACACTTGTGGCCCTGCTAAGATTGTTCCACCTACCAAATTTTTCACACCTGATCTTCGACGCAAAACACAGGCCTTAAGTAAGTCATGCTCATCAAGTTAATTTCACGTATGATCATTGAACTTTATCCACTAATAACTAATCCTTTTGCAGTGACATGGAATGTAACATGCACATACTCCCAATTTCTAGCACGAAAACACCCGAGTTGTTGTGTCTCTATGTCAAGTTTCTATAATGAAACCATCACTACTTGTCCTTCTTGTGCTTGTGGTTGTGAGAACAGAAACAAATGTATCAAGTAAGTCTCTAATTACAGACATAAATTCCCAGAGCACAAAGATTTGATTTCATATATAGTAGTACTTAACTTCTTATGACAAATGTATAGGAGCGACTCAAAACTACCGAGTGTGGTTGGGGTAAACACTCCAAGAAAAGACAATGCACCGTTAATACAGTGTACGCACCATATGTGCCCAATTCGAGTGCATTGGCATGTGAAGCTCAACTACAAGGACTATTGGCGAGTCAAGCTTACTGTAACCAACTTCAATTACAGGATCAATTACACACAATGGACTCTTGTTGTTCAGCATCCAAATCTTAACAATGTTACACAAGTTTTTAGCTTTGATTACAAGCCTCTCGTTCCCTATCAATCCGTCAGTAAGTCCCTAATCTCTATTAAGTATCGCCCATTCGCTATCTCTAAACAAGATCATGATATGTGCAAACATATTGATCATGTGCCCATCTAAAATTCATATGCAGATGACACAGGAATGTTCTATGGTATGAAGTTCTACAATGACTTACTGATGGAAGCAGGGCCATCTGGGACTGTCCAATCAGAAGTGCTTCTCCAGAAGGACAAGGAAACTTTCTCCTTCAAGCAAGGATGGGCATTTCCCCGAAAAGTCTACTTCAATGGCGACGAGTGCATGCTTCCACCACCAGACACTTATCCATACTTACCCAACTTTGCCCATCATTGCCCTGTTGCCTTCACAACATTGTTATTTTCCCTGTTTTTCCTTTTTGTTGTACTCTTTTGATCTTTTCGATCTCTAGTTTTGTCAGTCCTTGAATTTTTGAAGCTAAGCAACCACAAGCTCCGTAGTATGTTGGGATCACAGATATTGAATTCTTTGAAAGGACAAACCCGGTATGTGCATAGGAATATCACACTGAATTCCACAGTCATTATACGCATTGATAAATGAAAACTTCATTCATGTCGTGAAACGCTTACAGAATGATGTACATTGCTAACTCAAGGAAGACAGTTTACAGAATATAGCATTCACACAATAATTTTTACTTGATTACTGGAAAAGAAAATGTACCTCAGCTGAGATATACAGCAAAATTGCACCACGATAGATCGAACAAAATGCAACTCCTGCTGCAAAGTATCTTTTTCACAACGTAGAAAGTCATTACAAGACATTAGTGGAGAAAACAAGAGTATCAAAGTATCTAATATAAGCAGTTACATGTGTTTGTGAATTGGTCTTTACTTTCTTACAGCCTAGAAACACTATGAACTTGACAAACCTACAAAATACAAAAAACATGTGACACAACTGCTAAAGGAGACTATGGCAGCAGCCCTTTTAGCATGAAACTAATATATGCACACCACCAATCAGAATGCATGGCCATTGCTCACCCATACCAACTCACATGCCAATCTTGGCAATAACATGAGTGTCAACCCAAAGATAACAAGCTAAAACAGATATACATTGCACTATACACAAATGATAATTTTTAAATGTATGCAAGTACAACTGACATAGAAGACATCAGTGTCACCACTAATGTAATCAGAGACACCTCCCATCGTGAACCGGCATTTGGCAAGTATGGATATGCATCAGGAGGAGGCATCACACAGTTGTCTCCATTGAAATAAATTCTGTGAGGAAAAGCCCAACCCTTCTCAAAAGTGAAAGTTGATGCATCCTTCCGGAATAGTAACTCTGACTGGACATTTCCTGAAGGACCTGCTTGCATGAGCATATCATTGTAGAATTTCACACCCCATAGCATAGCAGTGTCATCTGTAATAACATCCATAAGATTAGTCGTATCATTTTCAATCTCTCAGCTGACCCTGTAGGTATATCTAGGTACAAAAACTAAGTGTAGTCACAACCAAAAGTAATGACAATTCTAGAGTAAATAAAAAATGGAGAGGCAGATCCCATTTTCGGATATCCCACAAATTGTGCCATTCTAAAACTAGATGTTTTCATTCCAAAATTACCTTCCAATTTTAGGTGCCTCCGAACAGCTCTTACATAAGGAGATAATAAAATAAACATGACATACTTCAACTTTGCTTACCATATGTGAAATAAGCTATAGCGAGAATATTATTAGAAGGACCAAAAAACTGCTAATATATCTAACTCGCAAATGAAATAATGACAGCTAAATGTCAGAGCATTTACAATCGGAATGAGGACTTACTGATTGATCCATACGGAGTTAGTGACTTGTAATTAAAGCTGAATAATGTAGTGAGGTTGTCAAAGTTTGGATGTTGGACAACTAAGTTCCATTGTGTATAATTCATCCTGTAATTGAAGTTTGTTATAGTGATCTTCACTCTCCAATATTCCTTGTAATTGATTTTCACATGCCAATGAATCCTAATTGGGCACATATGCTTTGTGCATTGTACTAAAGGAACGTAATTGTTCTTCCCATGGTCTGATACAACTGAAGCTAGGTGTGGCGTTTCTGGACTGCAATGAAGCTTGAGAAGAAAGTAATTAATAAAAACACTTTAATAATAACAATGCTAATTAGAATTGGTGAAAAGAAATTCCGGGTCATACTCTACACAACTCCCACGCTGAGTGCCATTACTCTGACAGCCACAAGTGCACGTCGGGCAGGGCACAATCGTGTCGTTGTAGAAGGATGAGAGGGACACACAACATGTAGGAGTCTTTTGAGCTAGGAACTGTGAGTAAGTGCATGTGACATTCCAAGTCACTGTCAAGGACAACATGAAAAGTTAGAACCCAATCTTCAATAGATTGCAACTGTGTGTATCTTAATGAACTTGACTAAAGTTTGTAAGATTGGCACACAAGTTGCCAATCATAAGAATGGGAACTGCATGTACTTGAGCCAAGTAACTTACTCATAGCCTGTGTCACTCTTCTCCCATCTGCAGAGACGAACTTAGTCGGTTTTACAATTTTAGCAGGTCCACAAGTATAGCCAGGCCCTGGAGCCTTTAATGTGAAGTTCTTAGGTACTCGCACTGTTTTATTGGTTGTTCCAGCAGCACCAACACTAATTTGAAACGAGCTAACAGCGTTGGCCGGATCTTGTCCCCATGAGTTGATCACTCCTCCCTTGCAACAATTTGCAATCTGTTGGTTGTAAGGAGTTCCAGGAAGCATGTCAACAACTGTTGGATCTTTCTTACAGCAATGTGGAATATTTCCTTTATATTTTGAACAATCTCCCTGCTCTGTTGTTTGACCTCCCATCATGGTCCATATAACTTCCTTCTTTGCCCATGTCCATCCCAAACTCCAGCCCGGTGCTTGAATATGCCTATATTGTTGAAAGTTGTACATTGTAACCACAGCCTGTTAACTTCCAAACGGTTAATGATTAGAAGCTTCCAGTTTGAGAAATGCTTATCAGAAGAAGAAAATAAAGAGAAGGGAGTCAAAAGGGATTGTCAAGCTTAAATGACTAAAACTCCATGTCCTGTACGTCAAAGCTATTGAGATGAATAAACTGCATCCAAATTAACCTCTCCTCTATTGCGTGGAGGTCATCTAAAGATTCATCGAAGGGAGGTCTAAATTATCAACAGATGATCAAGATTACTGTTACTTACCACATATCCATCAGGTGCCCAGCTGATCACATCCCATTTTATAGTAATGTTTCCATTTGGATCAAGTGGATCAAAGGCATCTGGTAGAAAAAGTAAAATGTATTAGTTAAAAACCACCTACACTTTCCTATGCGCAGTAATCTCTTGATAACGCAATAGCGATGGGGAAGTGAAGACATGTTTCAGATATAGTGTTTAATATTGGTCCACAAAATAGACCAAACAATGAATATGTTTCTCAAGGAAAATATTTTCGGAGAAGATTTTTCTTCATAAACTCTTCTATAAGTCAAATTTTAGTAGTACATGCACAATTTGAACATAGAAATCTTAACCATCATTCTAAATGCAACTTGTTATATAACTGGGCTACCTAAAGTTCTGCAATCTCACAATATGAATAACTCCAAAGAGAAGAAGATTATAATTTCAGATTGCTAAGCAATTCTACAGTAATTTCTAAGTTCATATTCAACCGAGAAACGATTAAATTACAGAACCACTGATTTAAGCATGGGAGTCAACTATAATGAATGCCGTTCAATCCTCTGTTTTGGAGAATGCAAAACTGCAAAGAAGAGTCAGATTTTATATTTCACGACATCATTTTAATCATAAAACTTGACCGTGATACCACAGAGGCGATAACAAAAACTGTTAACCCAATATTTTAGTTCTTTATAATGAAACTATCACCACAATTAAAATTGCTTCGTTTAATGCAGTACATTTATTTTGTACTAGAAAAGACACTAAAAATCTAATCTTGAAGCTCATTTTTTTCCAAGAATAAACCAAATCAACACCCAATGTCCTGTTGCCTAACAGGATTTTGCTTGACTAGAAACAGAATACTGAAATTTTCAGTTCACAGAGTCCCTTGATACTTGATATATATGTCAATCATAGCAACAAAGATATAATCATTACCATTAAAATCAAATTTTTGATTCTTAAATCATAGATAAACATGCTAATCTCTCAGAAAATAGCCAACAAAAGCAATTTTTGTCTTTCAAGAAACAACCCCACATTAACAGAAACTTGTTCATTTCTCATATCCTTGTTCAACTAATAGTTATTATCTTATAATTTATCCAACTAAAAAAAAGTGACTTTCTAACGTAATAATTACAGACTCTATTTCAATTTATTTATTTTTAGTCCAAAGAACACGTTTTTCTAAGCATGACATGTTTAATACCAAAAAATTGAAGTATGTTTTTGTGTTCATTTAGTTTAAAATCATACCATTCAAAAGTCTTGTTTGATTTCATAAACTTTGTATCAAATTAAAACGGACGGGGTATTAGTTGAGTAAGAAGTGAGAATCAAACCAACCTAAGCAACTAGTAAATAGTCAAGATAACTAACCTGTTGAATGGAAGCTGAAGGAAGAAAGCAAAAATAGTACAAGTATGGTGGAAGCAAAAAATCTGAACAAGCCCATTTTGGTGTTGTAGCAGCTGTACATTTTCTTGAACATTTTTTTTCTTCTTCTGGTTTTCTGTGTGCTACGTACTGAAGGGGGTGAAAAAGGGACAAAGAGTCAGGTGGCAAGTGGAAGAAGCTAAACAACTCTGAGGCCAAGCTTGTCCATTCCAATAAACTCCACTTCATTCAAATCCTCCTAGATAGTGGTGGTCACTAGTTACCCACTAGCCACTGCAATTAAAATAAAATTCATGTTACTTTCCAAGTTATTATTCCGTTCGTTTCAATTCATATGAAAATTTTAACAGGTTTATTTTTAATTATAATTTTTTCATATATCTTATAATTATTTTGAATTGTTAATTACAATAACTTATAACACTTTTTACTTAGTTTATAAACATGTAGATTTTATTTTAAAAAAAATAAAAATTTTATATGTAAATTTCTGATTAATCTTAAATTGTTTAGCTTTCAAAAAATAAAAAATATCACATAAATTGAAACTATATTAAATTGGGTGTTGGAGATGGTTTGCTTGGGATATAGGCTACATAGTGTTAGGCGAATATGTGGACTAAAATTAATTAGGGTCTACATACCAAATAAATAAAAAGCATTGTATTGTAATTATTTGCCATTTTAAGGTAAGAGAAAAAAAAGATGCGCAAGCCAAATTCCAGAATCTCGAGTCCCCTCCATCAAAGAATAATCAGAAAATAGACAATTCTTGATTACGTTAATATTTAAAACCCTACCATCTACCCAATGTAACCAGATTGGAACCAAGATACTCTTTAGTATTAAATTATCTTTTTTCGTGTTTCATTTTTTCTCTGATTATTAAAAAATAAATTACCTAGTATTTTTTATTTCTGTTGAATTTGAATTTGCGATCTTATTAGCTCTCAACATTATGTCAAACCATTGAGTGTTATTTGTCGTGTTTTTTTTTTACCCTTTAGTTAAAAGAACATTAATTAAGAGTTGTTATTTGTATTTGCATTAAAATAAATAATATATATTTTTTAAAGCAAATTTATCACTAGACAAAGTGTGCTGCGTTTCATTAAAAATAAAGAGATATTAATTGGAATAAGTATAAGTAAGAGGAGTTAGGTATTACCTTACCAATCCTAATGAAATATCTATATCAATATTTTCTCTATTTATGTATCATCTTGAAATGTTTTTAATTTTCAAGAACAATTATATTAAACTTTATAATGACAAATAATTTAAGATGAAGGAGTAATACTCTACTCTTTTCTCGTTTTAATTTTATTTATTGATTACCAAAACTTGGAAATACATGCTACAAAAACAATTGTTTTTGTATAAATCTCTATATCCTTGATTCTTACTTTCTTTGTGGGGTAATTGATTTCATACATCAAACTATTGTTATTTGTTTAATTCCTTCTTGAATTTCTATCTCTTTATTTTCTTTCGTTAATTAATTTAGTTTCAATTATCCTGCTTGGGTGTTATTTCTTTAATTCCTTCTTGAATTTCTATCTCTTTAATTTATATTTTTGAAAATATTATTTGAAGAAAAGTGCAACAAGGAATCTTATAGTTAACGAGACATATCTAGTTATTACATCTGTTGGTTTCATGAAACCAAACCGATTTGGGTTGAAGCTTTGTAATTGACGCAATATAAAAAGTGTTGTTTAATTTGATCTCAAATTTTATTTATATTCTTCATTTTTTTTATGTACACGAGTAGACATATAAATTTATATAAAGTTGAATATGTAGATCACATATTCTATGCGGTATAATACAGGTAAGACGCCGTTTATGATGCAAATTGCCACATAGAGCACTTTGTAGGATACATTTGTTTATTTGTTCAATTTTATACAAGTTGTTCTTCCATGATGACTCGGTTGATTTGGATGGTGGTCATTCTGGATCAATTCCCTCTCAATGTCTGCTGAGTCGAGCCTGTCACATAGGGCTTTTCTAGTGCGATTTTACATTTTGTGTATGGTTAATGCACTAGGTTGTGTCAGAGATTGTAGCGGCTACATGTTATCTTGAAGTTCCAAAATAAAATAAAATATTTACATAAGTCTAAGTGTCGAGTCGTAAATATCTATATGAGTGATTTAATAAGTACTCCCTTTATTCCATATTAAATGGACATATTACTATAAATACTTGTCCCATATTACTTGATCACAATCAAGCTAAAAATAATTAATTTGTTCTCATTTTACACCTACAATTAATATGACTTTTGGAAGTTTAAACAAATTTTGAAGAGGCTAATTAATATTAACATAGAATAAAATAATAAAGTTGATCAATCCACGCATAAAATAAAAAGTGTCCATCTAATATGGGTCGAATGACGTAGTTTTTAAATAAAATAATTCAATATTCTGTAAGAAACAATTAAAAAGGAAAAGGCCAATGCATAAAGACCTAACAACTTCTCTGTTTCCAATTCCAAATATTATAATTTCACACAAAACGAATAAACCGATTTAAAAAGTTGGTAATAGAAGGAGGAGAAGCATTATATTGACCATTTGGTCGGTGCTTTTCCTCCAAGAAACTTCTCCGATTACAATATTCTTTGTAGACTCTCCATTTTCCAATTTGTTTTGCAAAATTTGCTGCAAAAAAAATAACGACTTGCTTTCTTTCACATTAGCCGAGCTAGGGTTTTGAACAGTTGTATTTTTAATGGAGGTTGCTGGATCTACAAGGAAGCCATTTCAACAAACCGAGATTAACTGGGACAAGTAAGTCTTCTTTGTTGGTAATTTTGATGTTCTTTTTTTTTCCGTATCCTAATGATGAAATGATTATGTGTTTAATTATGTAAAATGATGATGGGTGTTTCAGGTTGTTATTAATACGTGTTTGATTATGGAAATTGATATTCGTTTCCAATAATTTAGGGTTAGGAATATAAATAATTTCAAGATTGCGCCTGGGTAGGGTTGAAAATTAGCTGAGATCTTTATGCAGTTATTTTGAGAATTAACCATGAAATGCAAAAGTTGCCATTTGGGACTCATAGTATTCATGAGGATGAAATTTTATCTTAGAAAGTGATTTAGTTTGAAATGGGAGTTAATTGTGAGTGGGCATTGCAAAGTGATTTTCCGGCTAAACCAGAGAGGGAGACTAATACTTCGTTTTTACACAATCCTGTGTACTATAAAAGTGACTTGCCTTGGAAATTGAATAGTATGAGGCTTAAACTGTATTCAATATAGATTCTTATTTTACATATTTATTTAGTAGACAAAAGGTTCACCAAGACGCTAGAAAAATCAGTAGAATGGAGATTTTTCAGGTTCCATCTCAGGTGGATTTCATGCCTCCAAAGTTCTGTAATCTTTAACATAGATTTAAGTTTCTCTATCTTATAGGATAATTGTTTAACTGTCAAGTAGGATCCGTTTGTGCTGCAGCTTAATCTTTTAATGATGTAGTGGTCTGAAGGGATAATTTCTTTGCTTGTATGCAGGCTTCCTTCTATATATTTAAATCCCTCTTTTTAAGTTTTTCTTTTAAACTTCATGCTTCTCTTTATATCTTCCACCTCTGATGCAGGCTTGATAAGACTAGGTTCTATGTCGTAGGAGCTGGGATATTTACAGGGCTTACTGTTGCACTATACCCCATTTCTGTCATCAAGACTAGAATGCAGGTGGCAACCAATAATGCTGCAAAAGAGAGTGCATTTTCTGTTGTCAGGGGCCTAGTGCGAAATGATGGAATTCCCGGTTTATATAGAGGTTTTGGAACTGTCATTACAGGGGCGGTTCCTGCCAGAATTATATTTCTCACAGCACTAGAGACCACTAAGGTGACTGCATTTAAGATGATTGAACCGTTCAAGCTATCAGAACCTGTACAGGCAGCTATAGCAAATGGTGTTGCTGGCATGCTGGCGTCTCTTTGTTCACAATCTGTCTTTGTTCCAATTGACATAGTATGGCCTTTATCTGCTCATTCTTTTTTTCATAATAGTGGCATAATTACTTGGATAAGTGGACTGTGAATTAGACATAATTTATTCTCTAGAAATTCACTTATAGCTAGATTAATTATCTGATTAAATCTGGAGAATATTTTCTTAAATTATCAGATTGCTCTTTGTTCTTTTTTGTCATTTACTCGAATTTGCATTAGAATACTAACTACACTTGGCTGAATTGAGCATAGCAATGTGATTATTTAAGTTGTGTTTCAAAGGTTTATGCTCTTCCTTATTTTATTGTTACTACCCTACATCCTACTGCAGCCAGCCACAATTTGTAGATGAGTTTTTTCAAGTTTTGAAATTAATTTCATGAAATTTGATGAAAAAGGTTAGTCAAAGGTTAATGGTGCAAGGATACTCAGGACATGCAAGCTACAATGGAGGCTTGGATGTTGCTCGCAAAGTTCTGAAGTCAGAAGGTATTCGTGGACTATATAGAGGATTCAGTCTATCTGTTCTAACATACTCCCCATCCAGTGCTGTATGGTGGGCAAGTTATGGTTCGAGCCAGCGCTTCATATGGAGGTTAGATGATAATGCTGGTCTTTCAAAATTCATTAAGAGTGGACTTTGTCCCTTTTCTCCCATTCACTTTCTTGTTAACCCTTGAATTGGGTTGCATCGTCAAGTATTATTGTTCTACAGATTTCTATTGGGTAATCCTTTTGTGACTTTATCAATTGCTTGTGGTATCTATCAGCAAGCTCTTGGATAATGGAACTGAGCATGGTGGGCCTGCTCCCAGCCAGGGGAAAATAGTCTCAGTTCAAGCTGCTGGTGGGATCATTGCCGGTGCTACTGCATCTTGCATAACAACTCCGTTGGACACCATTAAAACTCGGTTGCAGGTATTACCTTTGGTTTCTGTTATGAACTCTCTTGCTTGTATCTTTCTTCAAAATAGTTACTGCTTTTTCTGCATCTTTTGAAATTTTCCGTACTGTTTATGCTTGATTATATTCATGTGCCTATCTTGGATGCTTCTCCTTTTTCCTTATATGTTTACTTGGATGGCTGTTCCCTTCTTTCATTCTCTATGAAGGCTTATGCTGCTCAGACTCTTCAAAAATGCCGTTGGGTTCGTGTCGGATCCTCCAAAAGTAGTGGATTTTTGGATGATCCGGCAAGAGTGCGGCAGCATTATAGAGAGTGCGAGCAACATACTACTTACAACTATACTATGAAGTTTGGTAGCTGCTCCCTTTTAGATGGTTTAAGTGTTCCTTTTGTTTTCTATGTGCAGATTGGTTACACACAATTGTGCATTAATAGCTGTTTTTTTCATCTGTATAGAAATTGTTGATATTCTGTTTTCCCTTTGGTGGTCAGATACATAACTGTGAGTGTTGACAAACAATTCCTATTAAAACTCTAGCCTAGTTTGTTGTCTTGCATGTCGTGTAATTAGTCTCAGCTTCGAGTCTTGTTATTTAAGGACCTTCTTTTTCATGCATTACAGGTGATGGGACACGACAAGAGACCTACTGCAAGGCAAGTAGTTAAGCAGCTAATTGCCGAGGATGGTTGGACAGGATTTTACAGGGGATTAGGTCCAAGATTTGTCAGCATGTCAGCGTGGGGAACCTCCATGATACTTGCCTATGAATATCTCAGTAGGGTCTTTAACCTCTTTTTCTCTTTCGTTTACTTTTAACTACTTCATGAGCAATATGTCATAATATTTGGAAGTCCAAGTGTCATCTTCGAAACCTAACATGGTGCTGTTATTAATGTGTCCAATTGAATCAAACTGGTAGGTCTTCCACTTGATTTAATCAGTAACCTTGGCTTCTTATGTGATTCTTTTTCCAAGTTTATATGGGACCTTTGTATTCACATTATTCTGATGTTGTGATGTCTCAAGTCACTAGCTATCATAACTATTACATTTACCTATAAAATTGAGGCTTTCCTGTTCTTAATGTTTCATTATCAGTTTTATCAGATTCTGTGACCAATCTGTTTACCTACTGATTCTGTGTCTATAAATCTGGTTTGTTATAAAGAGGTGTATGTCTGCTCTATCAGACTTCACTTGATGCAAGCTGTTTTACCTGAATTAGACGTTCACAAGTATGTCCTTTGTAGCATAGTGAGCAAACAATAAAATCCAATTGGTACTCAATTTGTGACAAATAACTTTAGCATATTCGTAAAGGAGATAAGTTCCACTGGTCTAGTTCTTGATTCTAGTAAAAAAAATAACTTCCAACTGATGCTCCGTTTATGACAATATGATTGCCAATTAATCAAGAGAAAGAGCTCTATTGTTAAAATTCTTAAGTGTCATGCTTTCAGGTTCTGGAAATAACTTAGATGGAATACGCTACTACTATACTATTTTCTTAACATGAAGATATGAAAACTTGTTTAATAATTTTTCCTGAAACTTGATTTTTTTTTGTTGGCAGAGCGCTTGTGTGCAGTAAACGAATAGATTGATGAAAGCTAGCTGCCAGACGACTCTTGCAGTAGGGTTTTTATACTACTGACATACAGTATTGAGAGCTGGAGATAACAAAACCGCGGCTGATTAGCTGTCTATATACAAATGCCATTATGACGGTGTTATATGAGTTGACTTGGAATCCAAGTACCTGGCCAAAATACAATTAATTTTCTTAGGGATTTCTCACAATATTCTTAAATGATTTTTGCCAGATAAATGCTACATTCATTGGTTGTAGTGAGTCGTACAAGGAGGACGAAGGACGTATCCTTGAATAATTTTTGCCAGATAATAAATGTAAAATGTAATATTCATTCATACAAGAATATATAAATGCTTGATCAGCTTTATATTTGTTGATTTGATTTCTTTCCAAAAATTTAGATCCCTTCTTTTTATACTTGTCTATGTATCCAGAATTGCCCGATTGTACTAGGTCTGCATGCCAATCCATGTAATTGACATTTTTTCGCTAGTAATTTACATATTTTAGTTAGTGTAATGCAAATAGATTGTAATTGCCATGATGTGTATTCCATCAAAGAGGAGCATTACCTGTTTTGTATAAGTGGACACAAGGGGTTCCATTAGCCATAAGAAAGATAACTAAAACTCTCATTACTGTCGTTGCAATAACCATCTTGACAACTGATCATGAAAACTTAATAATTTAAACACTCTTAATTGTCTGCAAATCTTGTTATACATTTTGGACATCATGATTCTTGGGCATATTTCAGTGGCTTTGACATCAGTGCACACTTAGTTTATCTTGCAATCAGAAGACTGAATAGAGAAGATTCAAATCAATGTAAAAGCTGCCTGCATCACACAAATATTGGAGTTGCAAACGCTCAGCCAGCCAATTCAGCCTTGAGATAATTTCACGGGCCATCAAGTTCCAAAAAACCAAAGACCATTTACTATGAGTAAATTGACCAAACAGAACATCAATGCTCTTGCATCACATTATGAAGCAACTAGCAAGCTGTCTTTTTAGCTGAATTACATTAAATAGGCTTAAGAATCTATTTTACTCTATATTACACTCTCAAAACTCTTCACTAGCTAAGAAAATATGAAATGGAAAAGGAATGTTATAGTGTGTTGATCTCACTCTTAGTCCTTTACTGTAGAAAGGGGGGTAAACCAAACAGCCTGTATCAATTGTTCCCAATAAATTTACTTTTCTCCAAAGCGGCCAATACAAATGAGCTAGTGTGCATCAAACTAGGGACCATGAAGAGAGATTTATAAAGGGCCATATGGGATTTATTCTCCAAATTGCGCATCTCGAATAACTTGATCTTCATCATCTTCATCATCATCCTCCTCATCATCACGGCTTACCTCCGCATATTCCTCAAGTGATGATGCTGTATTCAGTTCACCAACCTTCATGTCATCTTGAGTTAGGTTTTTCTCTGAACTCTGTGACTTCCCTTTGTTCATCTGTTGCATAGACATAAGATGCACACTAAGAATCTCAGAAACATCATGAAAGCAACATAATCAGACAACAGACACCCAATGTGATGGAACTCCAGCAAAGCAAGATACTTTTACACTGCTTAGCACAGTAGATATCACAAATGGTAAAGGGGAAATAAAGGAGTATTCACACCCTGGTAATACATAAAGAAGATGGAAAGTTAAAAAAAGAGGAGGATGTCATGTGGGCTTATACTATCAAATGGTACAATTAGATAGTAAATAAATATGAGAACGTGAGAAGTAAATCGACTGTCCCCTTCCCATTCATTGAACCAACCAATCGTTACATATAGACATTCACTTCTCAAAATCCATTTCATGGCTCATGGAGACGTACTCTTTAATGGGTATTATGCAATTAAAAGTAGCCAGCAGGACAGTGACTGCTGTAGTCTGCCACGTGTTCTTTTCAATTATTGGCATCAGTTGGACACTACCTCAGAGTATCAAGGAAGCAGTTGAAAAATGGTACTTTTGGAAAGTCAACAGGGCCATCAAGAGTATCAGGAAAATTCTCCCAGCTAGCATATTCTGGTGTATTTTGACAGAATTTCAGATGTTTTGATGGCATTTCAGCTCCTATATACCCTTGAAAGCTAGATGTCTGCTGTTTCTTTTTAGTTGGAGTAATCTCTATTGAAATTATGTTATTCCCTTTCTAGACTTCATTGGCTCACTGTGCCGGGCTAAACTACCATTTTCATTTTTTGGTTAGATTCCAGTGTTTAGTATAGAAATGCTGTATTTGGGGCTAACATCCTATCTTTGTACTTTTTGCATCTTCTTGATGCCAAGAGAACATCTTACTTGATCAAAAAACATTTTGTTCAGCTTTAAAAATCGACTTTAAGCATAACTACTACTCCATATGTACACATAAGCAGACAATCCGAGAACAAAAATATGCTTATGCGTACAGACTATAAATGCACTCTAACCCTCTTCCAACTATTTTCAATCCACTCCAGGAGAAACAAATAGAAGAGAATCGGGTAGATCCAAAAGAGGTAAGAATGAAAATGACCATTAACAGTCATCTACATCATTTGTATTTGCAAGAACAAGGGTGACGTACAATTTACATGTTAAAGTTGGTTTTCATCTGATATACAATATTTGAGAGAAGGGCATTTGGGAGGATTATAACATTCAAAATTATGCTAAATATTGTTCCCCCCATTTCAATTTGTTTAACTGGTTTTGACTTGGTACGGAGTTTAAGAAAGTAGAATCTTGTGGTCTTGAACTAAACATATGTAAAATGTACCAAACTAAAAATAGCCCATGTGCACACAAGGTGCTCAAGCACCATTGTTATTAAGAAAAAAGAAAAACAGACAAATGAGCGAGTGTAGAAACTAGAACGACTGATAATTGTTTGTCTAACACACATAGCATGAAATTGGTTTTTCTATCTAGTCATAAATATTTTCTTATTGAATATTGCCATTGTGGGTCGAGTTTGGGGTTGGGGGCGGTCTAGGAACAAGGACAAGACAGGTCTCCCATACAACATTTATCATAAAGTTAATTCAGCAGAAAATTCTCTTACAGCACGTAGAAGTGACCGCCTATCCCGTTCTCGAGCATTCTTGATAGCCTGTAACCAACAATAATACATTAGATTCATAGGTTGACAAATGGATCCGCTGATCATAAAGATGACAGAGAAGCATAAGGATAAGGCTATGAAAACAAACCTCCTCAAGAGCTTTTTTCTCAGCCTCTACTTCTGAAACATCTCTATGAGAAACCAATAATAAGCATATGAGATGTCTTCCACAAACAATGTTCATCATTTAAATTGAAGCAAAATAGAGATTCAATAAATTGAGAAGGGAAGGGGGGAAAAGGAGGAATTTTTAAACCTTCCAACCACTTGACCAACACGACATGAACACTTGGCACATACTTTATGCTCCTTTGCACAGCCTGTGATTTTACAAATAAATGCAAAAACATCAAACAAAAACTACACAGATTTCAATAAGGCATAGAGGATTCCATTATGTTGTAACAAAAACAACTTCGCCTCAATCCCAAAATAAGTTGGGGTTGGCTATATGAATCCTCATTTCACCATTTAAGTTGATATCATATTTATTTTTATTTTTTTGATGACCGAGAAATCCGACTGTGACCCGCCCTTTGGACCAATCACAGCCTTCTAAACTCGGGGGATAATGGGCCCGCCCCTCTACCCTTCTCCACTTAAATACCGGACTTCACTTTGCATGGTGTGGGGCTTGAACCTGTGACCTAAGCCACAAATCCTCCACCTTTTGCCACTTGAGCTAGGCCCTGGGGGCCATTTAAGTTGATATCATATTATTTCATTATACTATAACAAATACATATAAAATAAAATAAATCATATGTAAAAGAAGTCGAAACTAACCATTGCAGAGATTGTGGTAAGCTTGACGCACGTTTCTTTTCGAACACTTCTGACTATCAGAAATATAAAAAAAATAAAAATACAGGAGCATAAGTCAGTGACTGCTGAGTACCATGGTTCACTAATTCCAATGAACATAGTATAACAATGTACTATAGAAATTTTAACCAGCTATATATGCGTTTCGCTAACCTCGAACATTTTTATCTTCTACAAATTACCCTTAAAACAAACTAAAATTAGGCATTTTTAGTAACTGAAAAAACTCTTGATAACCAATTCAACCAAAACAAAACAAAATAAAATAGAATTGAGAAGTAGAAGTTTACCACTTGGCAGGTTCAGTAATGGCTTTGTATTTTCCATACTTGCGCTTCCAATCAATTTGATCTCTACAACGAAGACATACTCCTGTTATTTCTGAGAGAGGCCTAAATTTTCCACCCACTTCCTGCAAATAAAAGCAACACCAACAATCAATCGTTCAGACCCACACAAATCTTGACCAAAGTTTGGTCGCCGGAGAATAAAAGTAGACGTACCGTTTCATTAATTTTGATACCGGCGTTAGGTTTCCAGGCGACTTTGTTCTGATGCTTCGGCGGCCCTTTTCTTACGGCGCTCATCTTTTTCTCTTCAAAAAGTTTGAACTCCTGTGGAATCGAATTTATTGGGGTAAAGAAATATGACGTTATTTTATTTTCTTGGGCTAATTTTGGATGTAGCCCATGGACTTGAGTATCACAAACGGCCCAAAATCTACGTATGTTTTGCTCTTTAAATAGGTTGATTCTCTTCTTCTTTTTTTACTGAGCAAATTTTAGGAATAACAAACATAAAAATTATATTAGCGCTCTATAGCTACAATTTTGATATTTGCACTTCATAGCAAACAACATCTGATTTGTATAAATCACAGGCATCTAATTCACAGACATCTAATATGTATAAAATCACAACGATTGTATATGTATATCGGTTAAATAATTGTAAATATATAACTACTATATATATGTATCAATGATTGTGTTTGTATGTATATCTAGATAAAATTTGAATTTGTGTACAATTGAATCGAGTTAAAATATTTGTATTTGTATATCAAATCTCTCTTTATACAAACACAAATTATAAATTGTATTTTGTATAATTTGTGTTTGTATAAAGCGAGAAAGAGAGAAAGA